>JAOXXN010000372.1:1075133-1089637 GCA_026770055.1 Myrmophylax atrothorax
CCCTTCTCCCTTTTCTCAGCCAGAGGCTAACTCTGTTCTTTGGGCAGTTGGCATTTTGCCAGCTCAACCCTTAGACAAAATGCCACACTACTCTGCTGTGGTTACTGCCACCAGTACAACAGTACTGGGAATACTGCTGGAAATGAAGCTGGAAATAAATAAAGCTGGAAATACTGCATGCTCACTAAAAAGCATTACCTGCGATTCAGCTGACAGTGCCGACAGTACAGAGATGTCAATGTAATAATAAGGGAAATAAACCCATTAGGACTTCATTAAATCCTTAATTTACTACCCCAGTCAACAGGTACATTACTGCAGTGAATTGTGACAGTATCCATACCCACAAAAGGATACTGCAAAATTTAAAATTATAGTTTATGTACACTTTCATTTCCTTTAAAAGCAGTGTCTTGGTTTAATTGTTAGCTGTAAAACACTGCTAAGCTTAATTAGATGATATCTAAGAATTTAAAATTAACATATTTACAAACTAAAACCAGTACATGTCTCCTGTAGATTTTCCCTTGATGGAGCGGCAACAGAGGCAAGAAATTCATCCACCTGCTTCAGAGACAAGGAATTATGTAGAGTTTCCAAAGGGCAAATAGAAGGCACCATGGAATACAGTTCAAAACCTAAAAGAAATATAATAAAAAAGAGAGATTTCCAAACATAAGACAGGATTTGAGATATTGCATAAGAAAGTATTAATACATGATAAAAAGCACTTATTTTACATTAGCACATGCAGACATAGGACTCTTGAAATCATGGAAATTAAATATTTTTTATTGGAACAAGATGGGCCAGTTTCCAGGGTATCCTACACTAAAGATACCACGATACAAATCCCATGTACACATGAGGTACATGTGTACATATAAATTATTCAAACATTAGAACTGTGCTCTGCTCCCAAATCAGTTAATAAAAGATAATTTTCCTTTAAGACAAACTTTGCAAGTCACTACAATAAAAGGTCAGGAAACGGCAGTATTTCTCCTACTCATTGTCATACTTGGCACAAGACTAAATGGTAACTCATTCATGCAAGAAAATAGGATAGAGCTATTTTGTGAACTGTTAGCAGACAAGAGCTAAAAATGCTACATCTTCCAAGAAATAAATTTGCAGAATTCACGTTTTATCGTCTTCAGTATTCTGTGAAAACAAACTGTTGCCTTTAATATCAAAGGAAAACCACTGTTAGCGTTTTTGTACCTTGCGGTTACATGTTTTTACTTTCTAAGACAGATTTACACCTACCTTTATGCATTTAAAAACAGTACTTAGAAGACTAGAAGTTTCATTATTAGAAGTGGTAAGTAAAGCAACCCAAAAATCTAAAAATTTATTGGACTTTGCTTTTCTATGTTAGTATTGCTCATACACTAACCATGCATATCCAGATTACTAACAAACTAAAAAGCATTTAAACATCTTGGCTAAAACAAATCTGCAGTTCTCTAAAGTGATGCAAGTTTGGTAACTCAGTGAACAGCTCCTCACCCAATTGCATTTCAGAGAAGGAAAATATGTCCATTAGTGTTTTCAACATTCAGCTGTAACACTACAACTTTGCAATGCAATATTGTAAGTTTCTTTTAAGATAATTAAATGAAAAAGCAACAGTGAATGAAATAATGTTTAGAATTTCAGTTCAAGGTACATTTATTAGAGATAGCATTATGACTGTGAACTGTCCCTTCCCATAAAATAATAAGCAACAACATGTTCCCCATTCACTCCCCATTAGTGCTTTGCATAAAGAAGTAATTCAACAAGATTTCAAGCCTCAAATGCCTGTATTTATATCTTTATTTTTAGATCCACCTTGGCCAATACTCAAATTTCAGGGACAATCACTACAAATATACAATCACCTGAAGTGTACCCGTGGCAGCTTCACTCACATTATTAACAAAATGTTGCATTTCATGAAAACTTGGGTTTTGTGTACAAAAGAAACATCACCATATAATTAACTTCTATTCTCCAAAAAGGCAGTAGCTAAGCTTCAGTGTAAGCACTAAGAGTTTGGCATACATATTAATATCCTAAATAACTATTTGCATGCATGCAAAGCGCAAACCCTTTCGTTGCATTACAGTGAAATGTAAGATTTATCTCTTTATCATGACAGAAAAGTCACTATCATTTCAATGGCAATTTACTTTTCTAATTTTGCAAATAACCAAGTGGGACAATGTCAGGTTAACCTTTTAGTAACTATTATTGTCATAGTGCATGTTATAGAAAACCAGAAAGGAATTTCAAAATACACCCACACCCTTAAAAAAAAAAAAAGAAAAAAAAAACCTAAACTTTTCTTGTTTTAAGTATTTCCCTTACAAACATTTTTTGTTGAGTTTTGACAGTTTTGCTGTCAGTCACATCCCAGCATGTTGTATCTTTATGTCTAAGGGATATGGCTTAAAAGATACCCTGGAAATCTGTCTGCAGTGTTTTATTTGAATATTTCATGGTAAATATTTTACAATGTTATGAGAAATAAATGTGAAATTTTATGAAGAAGCCCGACAGTATCCCTTTAAAAACGGCAATTTCCTGTACACAAACAGCCTTTTTGCTTTGGCTGTATTTATTCTTAAAGCCTCAAAATGCAAGACAATGAAAGGGTTAACGCAGCATCTCAAAAAGCCACCCTGCTGTCTTAGATTCAAAAGCTATAGAGACATACCACTGGAGCCTAGAAATTCCACAGAGGAAATGGACCAGCACCTAAAGAGGTGTGGGTGTTCTGCAGAGGCCCAGAAAATAAGGTAAAGCACTTTCAGAAGATACTTGTTTCACCATGTTCCTTGAACTAAAGATGGGGGGGTAGTCTGAAATGAGTTAAGAGGGTGTGATAACAACATAAAAATTAGGAAAAAAAAACCAGAGTGAAAGGGACAAGGAGAATCAAAATGATAGTCCAGAGGACAGACAAAACAACATCAAGATGGACGTATGTTAGTAGAGAACCCTTGGAAACCTCCAGTACACTCAGGGTTCATAAGAGCTCGCACTGCATGCATTAATCTTGTCCAAGGTGTGTGGTAAAACTGCTGCATTAAATGAATCAGAACAATCAATGTGATCAATTCAAGCAATTTAGAACTTTTTTTAAAGAATGCAGTCACAAAAAGATAGTGCTAAATGGAACAAAAAGTAATCATATTATTAGACACTGATACTCAAATGCAGTTCCTACTTTCTGACATTGTGTATTTTGGAAATATTATTTGGTCTGAGTATAAAGCAAAAATGGACTCCTGACTTTCCTATTTGAAATAGGACATTAGAATTGGCCTTTTAGATCAAATAGTTTTAATGGTATTAATTCAGCCTTACTGTATGAGTTTCCCCTCAAGAAACACTGCAAAAAAGTCATTATGGTTTGAAATGAATATAACAAAAGACTACTTTGCTTCTGAGCAAAGACAAACAAAAACTTAGTATTTTTACTTTGTTTCTAAGCAAATATATTTTGAATCTATCATGAAAATACGATGATTTCCACTGCAATTTCAATATCATCACCATCACTGTATTCAGCCAGCAGTCACCCACATTTTAAAAGTCCAGCTAAGAAATCTGAAAAAGCTACATTAAGGTCTGGTGGATGCTGAAGATTGAGTCATGAACAGGATACATTTGGGGTCTATTTAATCAAAGGGACCTGCAAAATGTTTTGCTGAGGAAGAAAAAGACATACCTCTGTCCTGTGTGTTAAACCAGACCTTTTTTGCAAGCTGAAGACAAGTTAAGTCTCACTCTTGAAGCTCAAGAGGTCAATGCTGCTCAAGAAGTCACAGCTCTCTTGCTGTGATTTTTAGTGCAATATTTAAGTAATTTGCACATCTGATGAGAACAGAGAAGCATGACAAGGTAAAATAAATTTTTGTCCCATGACAAACATAGCAATTTAGAAGGAATGAAACCAAAGCTTTTGCTTTAGTTTTTTTAAATTTAGCATCACTGTAAAGAAGAGAGTCATAAACTCCAGTTGTCAATTCAGTGATTTATTTTAGAACTGGGAGGCTCAGGGAATCAGCTCAGCAGGAGGAAGACAAAGAAGAAGCAGCAGCTATCAAGAAGTGTAATGTCCAATAAGATCAGATTTCATTCTGTATTTATTCTGTACTGTACAGTCTGATCACACAAGAAGTTGGGGAGAATAATTTATTACAGAGATCATGATTAACAGTAGCACTTCATTTTTTTTCAAGGATTTTTCTGAGGAATGAATTTTGATGTTGTATTTATACTAATGAATGGTAAAGAAGGGATTTAGGGTATCTAATGATTACAGATATATTTGGAATTGTGCTTGAAGTTAGGAACAACAGACGGTTGGATGATACTGTACACCCCATAGTCGAAATAAAAATAAAAGGGATGAAGCAAGGAACCTTTTGTTTTTGTTTTCGTTTTTAAAATAAAAGCAAAACGTACCATTGGTTGGGTGTCGAGCAAATGAGATAGAAAACCTTTTAACAGCAGAACCGCGTGTGGTGTCTGAGAAAGAGAAAAACAGGTACCTGAAATTTGTAACAGCTACCAAAAGAGGGAGATTTTAAAATAGGAAGGGAAGAAGGAAGACAAAAAGAAAAGATGAGAAGGTATTAGAACTGAGTGGCATGCAGAAGGGACCGAGGAAAAGGGCAAAAATCTAAATAGATGTTAAAAAGAAGAATATTTGGATTGCTGGGAACTACAAGATGTGTAATGAAGTGTATGAAAACAGGCAGAATGAGCTGGTGATTCTGGCATACAAGGTTATTTGGGTTAGAGTCGAACACTGAGTAGTGAAGTGGGGGGGGAAAACAGCGTGAATACCGTTTCACCTCAGAGTTATAAAGGTGTGCTTTGGCATCTTTACATTCGAAATCTAGTGAGAGAGTTTCTTCTCTACCCCAGATTATCCAAAACTGAAAATCTCCTGCTCCTTTGTAATCCAAACCCCACCAAAAAAAATGTTAGGAATCCTAAAATTTTCACCATCAGTATTTAACTTATTAGTTTATAATCTCTTTCATTCCTCACATATGCTCCAAGTAATTTATTTAATTTAAAAATCAATTAGCAATTATAAAACCAAAGTTTAAAGAATTTAAACCAGAAAGTTTTAGTTTACTCAAAAAAAAAAATGCACTTGCTGAAATCTCCTGCCACGCCTTACAAGCCTGTGAGCTGGTGTTCAATTCGAGACAAACAAGAATTAACTGTGCTATCACGTTAAACACAAGCAACCTATGGGCAAATAAAGAAGCAACAGAAAGTCATAAAATTAATACTAAGGCAAAATATTCTAGGATTCCACCAAAATCTTTAGAGGTTCAATGTGGCACATGGGTTTGTGCGTGCATGTGCGAGAGTGTGCACATACCATCTATGAAGCCAGAAGAAGTCAGCTTTTTACGATGAGTACGAGCATAATCCTGTAGGTTAGGTGCACTTGAAGAACCCCCGAGCACTGAGGTGCTAAACAGGCCCGCACAGTGAGACCCTGATGGGAGTTAGAGAAAATACATACAACAACCAGGTGTTCGTCCATTCACATTGGGGATGCATGCAGCATGCAAGCACATGGCTCTTACCACACAAAAGGCAGCTTTTGGCAGTGCCTTGGACAGGTTCACAATATGCTTGTAATGTCAGAGTGGGACTTGTAGGCTGAAACTATCATAATTTATTGTGCTTCTACTCATGAAGCAGCACCCTCTGCTCTATGTGCAAAGAGAGGATTGGCTTTAACAAAGTGAGTTCTTGTCCTGCTTTCACTTTTGGTAAAAAAAAGTTACCGGTTAGCATCAATGTAAACATAAACAAAACAACAAAGCAAAATGAAGATGATGATAATGATGATGATGATGATGATGTGAAAGTTGTGTGTTTTAAAACCTGCATTTCTGGAACAAATATAAACTGGAAAAATACTGCTCACTGCTTTCATCCAAATCACCCTTTGAGATGACAGGCTACAACGAACTACTCATGTATTTCCACAGACTTAGTGTGGGGATATTTCCCTTCTAACCCAAATAGAGCGTTAACCAAATTGGAAATACTCTATTCATATTTCAGCTACCATTACTGACAATTTTACAAACTGAAAACACCTAAAAGTTCCATCAAGTTCAGCTTGACTTCCTTTCCTGAGAAGACTTTTGCACAGTTCCATGCAAGTGACATTACTTTTGTTACAACTCATCAAAATGGGAATTAAACAAATCACTGAAAGCCACAGACAAAAATATAAAAATAACTTTTGTAATCATCAACCATAAATGAAACTTACATACAACAATGAACAAAATGGAAAAAAATGTTGCAATTTTTTTCCTTTACATTTTACTACTAGTTGAAAGGAGAAGCTGTTTTTCACTCAGAACTTATCTTTTACATTTCTGATAAGTAGCAGCAGATTTTTTTTTGAAAACCAGCTGTCTATCCAGTGATGCTTCCTTTCATTACTTTTAATGATCCAGTGAGGGGAAACATTACTAGCACATGTGACCAATCATAGCCAAAATAAATTGGTGCCTGGTCTGTGGCAAAAGCCTTTCACACCAAATATAATACCTTAATCTACACAGAGAAATACATCAAATTTCACAAGCCATATTGTGTCACACAAAAGAAAAGTCATTTAAACTCATCAAGCACATAATAAAAAACACGACTTCAATAAACAAGAGCACCTGATGTATGCATTTTACTAAGGGAAAATATAATAGGAAGAAAAGTATCACAGAAAGATTAGACACACAAAAAATACAGATCTTCACAAAGAAAGGAAAAGCTACTTCTAAGTTTATGCATATGGCTTATGCATCTTATACACTTCATTTTTCTCATGAAAAGACACACAGGAAAAAAAGCAATATTGATTTACAGTAGTGCATGATTTCATTTTTTGCTTATGAGTCATATGTATGCCCGTTTCAAAGAAGCAGCAGAAAAGCACCACTTGAATTAAAAGAATTTGAAACAACTCATTGAACTCATTGAATTATAGCATGATTCATTCTAATGCTGAAAAGAAGAAATTATTTTTAGGAGAAGGAATATGTGCAAACCCCTGATACTATCAAGAAAGTTGAGGTTTGTTCCCCATCCCCCTCCCCTCTGTAAACCATCTTCACTTTCTTCAATTGCCCAAAACACAAAACAGAAATTTTCAAGAAAAGTGTTTTAACAGTTTCTGGTGCAGGCCATTTCAATCCAAAAGATTCCTGCACATTCCAAAAACTCAATCAGAAACTACATTATCACAAAAATCTACTTTATGTTAAAAATAATCCTGAGCAGTACAGAATCAGTAGTATGAACAGTCTCAAACAATTTGCTATTTTCAGTTAAAATTTATTTAAAAAACTTTTGCTGCAGAAAAACTGTCCAGTTCATAGGCAGACAATCAGCACTATGTCATTGATACTACTGGGTCCTGTTAACAAAAAAGCTATTCAAAGAATATACAACTGTACAGAACAACAGGCAGATGAAAAGCTGGTAACATCAAACACAATTTCAACTGTAGGCACATACCTAGACCACTCTGCTTTTGTTCCAGAATAGTTCTTGGTGTTCGTAAGTTACTATTGCTTTCTGAGAGGACCTGGATATAAAAAACAGAAAAATAAGGGAAAGTAGAACAGCAGCATGAAACACCCACTTAACTTGATACAGCAGCCTGTTTCAGACAGACACGTGTTAATAAGCTGTATGATAAGTGTTAGTAAAAATATGTAAAGGAAACATGAAAGATCATGCAATATCCCCTTCTGAAGGGAGTCCATCTCACATATGAGTTCCTTGCAATGAAGTGGTGCAAAGCAAGCATTCAGAATGAGAAAGGACACAGACCAAGACCGAAATGAGAACAAACATTTGAGACATTTTATTTCATTTTACCAAATGCACTCTCCTAAACTGCGCCTGTATTGAAAAAAGGAGGGGAGGGAAGGAAAGACAGACAAGCTATTGAGGACATGATACAATCACTGATCCATGCACGGGCTCAATCAGTGTAATCTTCAGATGCTCACAGCCCTTGCTGATATAAACTTTTCCAGTGTAAATCGTTTTAGAATTTTCCATAATAAATTAGGAAATTTTCAAAGAAAAAGGGTATGGTTAACAGAACACCATCCATTGTCATACATGTAAACAATATCTTGACATTCTGAACATCTTTAGATCTTCACTGGTACTTCCAAAACATCTGGTGGTTTGTTTGTTTTTTTTTCCTGTCTTCCCCTCACCCGCCAATATAAAGAACAATCTTCAAAATATTGTACAAGTCAATGGATGATGTCCTGTGTTGGGAGTTTCAGATACCTCCAGATACAGAAGGCAAGAATTATTAGTGCTAGAGTTTTTTCCCTGCAATAGTTAATACCAGGCCACTGAAAACATGATATATGCAAAACAAGTTTTGAATAGCAAAATGAAGTACCAAATAAATTATTTTAAATGGTATTGGTTGCAATTTTTTTTTTTTTTTTCAATTTACCTACCACCAAATTAAGCAATGCTGGTTTTAAAGTCTTAAAGGACAACTAAACCAAGCAGAATTGTCTTTCATCAGGCAGTTACACTAAGTCTTTTTTACTGTGGTAACATTTGCAATTCCTATGAAGAAACCAATTTTTCACGAAAACATGTAACACATTCAGTGGAAAAACATGCACTTGCTCTTTTTCCCCCAAAACATTCTCGGCAAGTAATTTTAGGAAGCGGAAGATTTTGCTTCAAACATAATCCATAACAAGGGATTAGATGTCCTTAAAGACAGTTGTTGCTTGGAATGCATAAAATGTTTAATGAAGTAAAGTTTAAAAACCTGTTGCCATGAGCCAAAAATACTGGATGTGAAAGCCAGTGATTTAGGGGAGACAGGGGAAGAAGTGATTTGTTCCCCTGATCTGCGTCTTCGACGCCCAGTACCCACAGCACTGGTGTAATGCAGCCAGGTACCAATACACTCTGGGCTAGACACACTCAGGGGGCTCTCTTCCTGGAAGTGAGAAAGGGGGCAAAAAACAGCAAAGCATGCAAAGTTAGATTCAACAGAGCCAAATGAACAGAAAAGAAAAAAACCCAGTCTGCTTGCACCCTTTTATATACTACTTTTGAAACTATTAAACAGCGAACAGAGAAGAGTAATAATTCAGTATTAGGAATTTAGCAGTTCCACTTTTATCTTTTCATCCAACTGCATCTTTTAATACAACACTTCAGTCAAATTTCTGGTAGACTAAATATTAGATAGGAGAGAAAAGTATTTGTTAACAATAACTGATTCATAATTTTAATAATTTTTTACATGTTGGAAACCGATCATCTATTACCCTTGACATCCTGTTTAATAGTTCTTCTCCTCTTAAGTACATTAAATTTTCCTATTTATTACTTAATAGCTTCTATTTCTAGTCTATAGACCTTATCTGCAATATTCTCATTTTTAAAATTGACTTTGAGATTTCAGAGCTGACTCACTGGTAGTGGCACCAACCTGACTGGCAGTAGTTTTCCAAACTGAAAGAAGTCCTAAAATTTATCTGACTCTGGACACCTTATTAAGACTTCAAGGGAGAACAGTGCCAGGCTAAGAGCCCTCACTACACACTACATCGTTATGTATCATTATCATTAGCATTTTTTGCAATACAGAATTTGCTTTACAATGTCAATGAGCTTTACTAGTTCTTGTTTTACTGTTAAAACTCTGCTCTTTTTTATTTTCATGACTCAGTTACAGTTGCAAATCCTTCTGTAATATTGCTGACTAAAACCCAGATTAAAATGTCCATATAATCTCACACCTGACAGTGTCCTTTTCATATTAATGGACATAAGTGGAGAGAGAATTGCCTTACAGGAGAGAAAAAAAAAGTTCAAGGCAGTTGCAGTTTAAGTTGCAGTGACTTTTTTTTAAATGCTTCGTTTGGTTTAAATATTCCAAATACTGGTTTTGCAGGTTTCAGTAGGCCAGATGAAACTTCCAGTTTTACTTTTAAGAAAAAATATTTTATAGTGTAAGTTTTCTCTAAATAAGCTATTTTATTCCAGAAAATACAAGCACAGAATGCTGAAACACATTCAATCTCAACATACATTATCTGCATAGTCAAAATTTGGCAATTCGTGCTACTGATATTTTGTGAAAGTAACTTCCACATAATTTACGAATACGGTTAAAAGTTTGAAGTAATAGACTATCAAATTGTGTGTATATGAACTCATAAGTAGGAGGGGAGTTTGCATGATCATAGCGAAAACAGCTTTTAAAAAAATCAAAAATACTGATGTTGTGAGCATTTGTTTATGAAAAAACTTGGAAATAGAAAATGTAAGACATTAACATTTATTATGTCTGTTAATTTATGGAAGTCATGTGAAGTTATACAGATATCCTTATAGAAAGGAACCATGCATCTTTTTCTCTCCACACTGCCAATAACCAAGTGACTTACAAATCTGTAACACTTTTATTGCATACAAACAGCCCATTCCCAACACAAACATGAAAGGAAAAGCTTTTGGTGTGAATCTTCATTTCTGATGGGTTTTAAAGCAACTGAAAATGAGGCAATAAGAAGCTGTTAGTCTGCTTCTAGCATTAATATCACAGAAGTGCCACTATGCACCACCTGAAGCTTTGCCACTCCACCCTCCAGTGGTGTCAGTGATCCAGCCGTGCGCCCCCCACCTCTGTGACATTAAAGCCATGTCTGTGAAGCACACCCATATGTCATGGCCTTCCAGACAGCAAACCCGACTGTTCAAGGCGTTATCTAACGAATTCATGAAACACAAACCTCAGCCACTTGAAAACAAAGCTTCCGGTTTATTTTCTTACCTTCAAAAGCTTGACAAGTGGAGTCACTGTCACCCCACGTGAAAGCAAACACAGCAGAAGACACGTCTCACCTCCTATACCTCCCCTACCACCCCCAATCCCTCTGCTCCTACTCGGCAGTCACCCTGAACGTTTGCTTAACTCCCAACAGCAGCTGTCTTGTAAGGATGAATACAAAAACAATGTATGTTAGTTTGTAGATGTAGGCTTAGACTGGAAAAGTCTGCATTTTCAAATATTGACTTTTCTAAAATGGCTTTAAAAAGGAAAAAAAAAAGGAAGGAAGTCTTATTGCATAATAGTAATCCATTTAAAAAAAAAGCATTCCTTCAGATAAATTACTGCCATGGAGGATTTCCAATACAGCAAGAGCAAACCTTCTGAGATGCATCCTACTGGTTCTGTGTAATCAAAAGCAGAATTACATTTGGTTTTGTTTTGTTAAAAGCAAGAAAAAGTTAACTTCTGTCAAAGACATTATCTGAAACACAAACACTTACTTCAACAGAACCAATCTTCCTGGATCTTGGAAGGGGTGATTTTCGGTGTATATGAATTGGGTCTGATACCATTGGCTTGAACATCACCACTGATCGATCTGTTTCATCTCTTTTAGGAGCATGTGCCTCCTCATCACTATCGTTTCTGTGAGAGGTTTTCTTCGAGCCTTCATTCTACAAACAACACATAATTTATTTTCAGTTTGTCTGCACACCCTGCAACGTGTAGGCAGAAGTGGCTCTTAAATAAATCTTTTTTGGGAAGTTAAAGCAAGCCAATTTTAAAAATACAAGATGTAAATCACATTTAATTGAACAAATTGCTCTAGATTTTAATAATCTACATGTGTTTCTTCTGCTTCTATTAGAAGAATTCCAGCCAAGCTTTGCTCTCATTCCTGTCTCAAAAAGCAGGTGGTGAAAGTCCACAGACCTGACTATACACTTTTGAAAACATCAATCCTTCCTCAACAATCTGTATTCATAAGCATGCCAAACTATTTCCTTAGATATTTCTTTTAGAATATCATTCAGGTGACAGTGATATTGGTATCACTTTTCTTACAATGAGTATTTTGTATTTCTAGCATAAATTCTGGCAAAACCTTAGATAGTCCAAATTATCTGTGTCCTTTACCTCAATGCCCATTCAAAATGGAAAAGATTGGTACTGCCTGTATTTTACTGGACATTTTTAGACCAAAATAAAAATCACACTTTTATTTTTAACCTAACAATTTTCTAGTGTTTATATTAAGTATGTTCACATCCAGACAAACTGACTTTTGCTTTAAAGAAAGGCACAATTACTACCTCTCTGGAGGCAGGTCTGTATCCATATCCAGCTGGTAAATTTTTATCTTCCTCACAGCCTTTGGCTCCTGGACTAAAGTGCAGCTCTACATGAAAACGTTCTTCTGAAGAAAGTTCCTGAAGGAATATCATTAAATAGGTTTATACTGTAATACATAGCTCAGCTCTACTCATTTCTGAAGATATTTACCCATTTTAAATACCTTGTTTGGATCCTCATAGAGCATGATAACAATCTGTGTCATGTAATTGAGTTCATTGACCACATTTAAATAATCCATAGCTCGTTTCCATTGTTCATCTTTTGATTCCTTATGAAGGGAGGAAAAAAAATCAACAAATAAAACCTAGCTATTTTCTTTACAAAGGCTGATGATTTCACCTTTTCCCCATTTACACAGATTTTAAATTTACAGAAGTACAAAGCTTATCATAACTATGGAAAACGTAGAGATACAACCAAAAAATTATATGACTTAGAATTACTCATCAAATTGATGAGAAGCGGAGAGGAAAACTTCTTGTATTTTGTTTCAGTGTGTCTTTCATGTTCTTTTGACAATGATGCGTCTTGTAAACAGAGGCACTGTTTTAAATTCTCCTGATAAGAACCACTAATATAGAAAAAAACTTATTTCAACAACTATGTTATGGAAAATGTTTCCAGATATCGTGACACCAGTCAAGCAGAAAAAGGAAGCTTTCCAGTATATAGAGGAAACACAACCATCACATCCCAAACTACCTAAATAATAGTCACCTTTTTCATGCTCTAGCAAAGAAACCATTTAGTAGTCCACCTTAAAGAAAAATTAAAAGCTTATCAGACTAAAACTTGGAGTGCCAGTACCTGTTGTAGAATTTCACTGAGCTCTAGGATTAAAAATGTTTTTGCCACCAGTGAGTTTAGTCATCCATTACCAGAAGCAAGTATGCAAATACAGCAAATTCAAAAGTTAGGGTATTAGTCACTCTCCATCTTACAAGCACCTAGCTAGAGTTTGTGGTGCTACATTTATCCTGTCAGGAGCTCAGATAAGTGATTTCTGCATTTGGAGACTTTGTCTTTTCCAGTTCTTGGTGTCAAAGAAAATCAGATGGAGAACAATACACCACCTTTGTAGTATTCTAGAACAGTCTAGGAAAGTAAGACAATTCACTGCACAGGAGAAAAATTTTGCACTCTATGAGCACTCTTTAGGACAGGTAGGGAGGTCTTGACAATATGTCAATGGTCAAAAATAATAAGCCAGTCCAAAAGTAAATTCAAGAGAATGCTAAATGATAACCTGAAAAAGAGTTGGGAAGAATTACTGGTGACAACATAAGACACAAAAAAAATATCTACCCTCTCCAAATCTATTTGTGACTTCAGCATTATGATTACTTTCGAGGGCATGCTGATTTCCATCAATGTGCAATTTGAGACATGTCTCTGCATGTATAATAGCAAATCAAATGTTTGAAAAAATGTGATACATTTCGAAGTCACTTAAGAAAATTAAGCCTTCAGCTGACACAATCATAGCAAGGCTGGGTCCTTGAGGTTCCTCTCAAAATTTCAGAGCTTTAATAGAGAAAATGTTCAACTCACATCACATAAGGCACCGTAACGAAGGGTGGATAGCAGGGAGTGCACGTGGCTCTCACTGGTGAAATAGAGACGTGTGCGAACGTGGCGCTCCGGGGACATAACACCCCTGGAGTAACTTAAAAGAAAGAGAAATGTTGTTAGACCCTGATGAAATGTGTCTCTATTTTAAAAATAGCTGTTAACAAATAAATCCTAATATCTAGTTACTATGAGTTAAAAAGACACTTCAAATATGACAGCTATGGAGTATCTCCATGAATTCTTAGGAGAATTAAGGTAACCATGTAAAAAAGTAACTGGCTTACAGAGGGTGAAGCTTATTCACTGTGTCATCATCTTGAGTTCTCTGAAGGTCAGAACGAATTTTTCTGACTAGAGGAGTGCAGTAACCTTTGGCAATCTCCAATTTCTCAGCTTTAGAAATACCATATTCCTGTGTAAAAACAAACTGACTTTTAAAATTCAGTTAAAGATGAAAATGCCTTCAAATTCAAAACTTCCATGTTAAACCACATTAGTCATCTATTAGCTTGCTCTGGCTGAAACCATTTTGTTTAACATTTTACTACATTTGATTACTGATGTACCAAACAAGCAGTTTGCCTTTTTGGTGTTTGATTTCTTAGAGTCATAGAATCAGTTGGGTTGAAGAGACCTCCGAGATCATCAAGTCCAACCCTTAATCCAACCCCACTTTGATTACCAGATCATGGCACTCAGTGCC
>JAOXXN010000372.1:1135205-1149765 GCA_026770055.1 Myrmophylax atrothorax
ACTGGAGTTGGCCCAAGGGTTGGACTTGATGATCTTGGAGGTCTTTTCCAACCCAATCCATTCTATGATTCTATGATTACTGTAATGACCTACCATCAAAATCCTTGCATAGTAACCCTCTTGGTGCTTTCAGATGGAATTTTTGGGGGACTGCAGTGAAATGGGTACATTCACTTAATCTAACTGGCTATCTAAAACCAAAACCCATGAGCTATGCATTATCATTAGTGATGAACACTCAGCAAGGCAGGTCAGCAGCTGCCACTGCCTGTGGGCCTGGGACTGTGGCTGCTCACCTGTAAATTCAACAGACGGAAGTGCCATGTCACAAGTCCTCAGGACCAGACACTGTTTTAAACCAGAAGGCTAAAATTTACACAAACAAGATTTAGCAGTGTCTTCAGGATATGGGTACTGCACTCCTCTGCACATATGAGATGATTTGATGGCCTGCTGTTTACATCCTATGTAGAAATTTGGAATGAAAAAAGTACACAAAAAGCTTGAATTTGAGGAGGAAGGGTCTTCCAGACAGGAGTAACCAGACAGTAACTTCATTTTAAAACATTTGATTCAGGATCAGTTAAGCCTGAGAGATGCATTCCCCAGTCAGTTCTCCCCTCTGCTCTCAGCTTGTACATAGATGAAGGATCTGCAGCAACCTTGATGTACTGTTAGGAGAAACAGGTATGCCAATAAACAGCATTCCCAGTTGGAAATACAGCATTCCCAGCCTTCCAGGCCATGCTGGCCTGCAACAGATTCCTAGTGCAGTGATTTTCAGATCCCTTGGACAGAACTTTCTGTAGCTGTACATTCCTGTGTACCAGTCATTACTCATAGTTCTTTTCTGGGCGCTTGACAAGAATCTCAAAACTTTCACCAGCAGAGCTGGAGCATTCAGAGCTGCAGCTGGTGGCAAGCACCAGTTCCTTGAATATATACAGTGGTACCTAAGTAAGTGGGTTAAAAGGGAATAAATCAGATTTCACAAATTCGATAATTAAAATTTGATTATTTTTGACAATTGATGCCTTTGATCTCCCTATGCCTCACTTCCCCCTTCAGTACAGAGTGAGTAGCACATCTCGGTCTCCAGACAAGCTGAAAAAAACCATACTCATTACACTTCACCAAGTGATGAAAGCCCCAATAGAAAAGTCCTCAAGAAAATGAGTTCTGTATTTTGTGCAGAATTTCAATGATATGCACTAAATAATACATGTGATTCCACACCAGACTGATTTTGAATGTCTGCCTAGTCAGAAACATCATCCATCACCTCCCACAGATTAAAACCCAAGGAAAACAACAGCAGAGCTCATAGTCATGGTATTATGCAGGCAAGCTTAATTTTTTTTTTCCAGTATTGAATTCCGTATGTTGGACTCCCTGGGGAGATGTCAGGGATTTATCCTGGCTTTCCCTGCCTCCTGGCTGGCATGGTCACACGGTGGCAGCCTCAGCCTGCCCTGTTTGCTCTGCTGAGGCTTTTCTTTCCCAAACTGCATTCACAGCAGAATTCCTGCTGATGTCCAAATCGATAGTCATGGAAGCATAAATGTATTTCTGAGGGCAACAATGTCCCACGTTGTGTGAAGGCTGCATGGATGACCTGTCATGGGAGTCAGAGTACACAAATACTCTGCTTGTGCATCCGGTGGTTTATCCCACAGCTGCAGCTGTGGAAACTTTCAGTACAGCTTTTCAGCTTCCTGAGAACTGGGCACCTTGCAGGACTCGTTATGCTTTGGTTGCTGTGAGCAGGGTCTCTCATTCTCTCTGGAAAAAGGCCATGCCTCCAGTTCCTTACTCACACCAGAGCACCAGCTCAAGGAAATGTGACAGAACTGTGGGATTCAGCCCTTCTCAGTGCAAGTAATCTTCTCTTAAGTAGGAGTTTGGGGATGTGCTGTGGCTGAAGGAAGCAGTAACAAAGATGGGGGAGAGGGTATCAAAGCATTGAGGGTTGCAGTGGCCAGGGCAGTCCTGCCCTTAAAACCTAATGGCCAGTAGCACCAACTTTAGCCCCTTGTGGCTGCTGCCTTATCCCCATTCTGCCAAAATTCTTCCATTCTAATTAAAAAGAGTAGAAGACTTATGTTTCTCCTATGTCTTCGTTAGAAGAATAAATGTAGTAAGTAATTAATAATAACTTCACTGGTTTGCTGAACTGTTACCACTGACTATTTGCTGGGAAAAAAATTATTACACTGCATCTTTAAAACAGTATTTTCACACAGTGCCCTTGAAATATTTCCTGTACCTCATTGCCTGTATTTTTTAAGGTTGTACAATGAAATCAGACAGAGCTTTATGCATAGGATGTTGTGCTTCATATGCAAGTAATTAGTGAAAACACTAGTGGAACAGAGCTAAAGAAAGGAGCAGTTCAGCAAAGTGCTGTCACCGCCTGTAGTATTTAGAAAAACCTAATGTAGGTTCCAAATTGCCATGCAGCTCTCCCTGGTACCCTTCCAAATATGTGCATAACAAAGCCAGCTGGATGCTCTTTTAGGTTTTCCAGCCACCATGTCCAGAAACAGCATTAAGTTTGCAGGTTTTGCTTGGATAAGTAGCTGTCACTGGAGATTTTAAATCCTCTACATTGCCAGATCCCTTCTTTTCTTCTGCCAGTAATGCTTAGCTATACAGATGAATCTAAATCTTTCACCACTTTAGAGAGGAATTTAAAGAGCAGTTACAGTGTAAATTTTACTAGCAAATTTTGATAATTTACAATGGAGAAAAAACTAAAAAAAACCCAAACACAACAAGTTAAGGCAAATCAGGGTGCTGAAACTCCAGGGTTCACTAGCATCTGTTTTACATAAAAATACAGTGGCCTGAGTTCAGCTCTTAACTTTAATTGACTTACATATTTGGTTCTGGGTCTTTTTTTATTGGTACATTACTTGAATCCACACCAACTGTGAGAAATATATCATTACATAGTCTTGCAAATTTTAAAGTATGTCCTAATGTGAAATTAAATAATGAAGTTGCTTTTGAATTGCTCAGCAGCTCCCCACAACTTGTCCTGCTAAGACATACATAGTCTTTCAAACGAGTTCCCACATGTGTTTGAATGACAAGGTAAAATCACCAAAGTCCCTTCTCTGTAGCATGACCTGGACTCAATCCTAATCCTCTGCAGTGTGACAGACACTACTGACCTAAAGTTCTGATGAAACACAAATAAATCTAGTTTTGCAAGTAAGAAGCTGTTGCAATTTAAAACATTGATCTACAGTGCACTGCTTGATGAGAAAAATACTTAATCAGGATGCTTCCCAGGGAATCAATTTACACCTAATGATACTTGGTGGCAAGGACAGCTGGTTAATTGGGATTGTAATTCCATTTAATCGGTACACCTTCAGGTGATGTGGGTGACAACCTGTGCATGACAGTTCAGTGCATCATCCTCATGGCACTTAGCAGCTGCCCCAGCCTGCTCTCCCTTACAGCTGGTACACAGCAAGATGCCCCAAATTGCCTGACATTGCCTGCCAGTGGATAGCAGGCACCTTCCCATAACTCTGAAGGACTTCCCAATATGTCAGACTCCTTAGCCCTGGGAGATGTTTCATACAGGACGACGACAGGGAAAGGTGCTTTAGCTACTTATCAGCCTAATTTTAATGAAAATATCCAGTTCCCGCAGTAGCCAAGATTTTTGCATCTTAAAAAGGCTTTAGAAAAGATTAATCAACAATACATGGAATTTAGTATCATGTCTTTTAAATCTTAAAATGGGCAATTACATGTTGTTCATTAAGAAGCATAGTCTTATCCGGGACAACTAAATTGGACATAAGCACTTTTAAATCCACTAGTTTAGATGGAATAATCAGTATTCCACATTTAATACAATAAATAATACGAGCACATAGAACCTGCTAGGATGGAGGATGGTCTGCTGGCTTATTAAAATGATTCACAAAGCTTGTATCTTCCTTTTAACATGAATTTTCTATTGCAGTGTGAAGTCCCTGGTGCATTGTTTCCATAAGATGCAGCTTTAATAAGAGATCAGGAACATGCAGTGCCTTCAAGCGGGTTCAATTTCCTGCCATTGTACCTCTATGAAATTAGAGCATGTAATTCGAGGTGCTGAAGTTTGATTGCTGCTGGAAAGTAGTTGGTTGCCTGTCAGTGCAGTTCCTACAAACAACAGAATGGTTTGGGTTGGAAGGGACCTTAAACATCACCAAAACCAGTGCCTCTGCTGTGGGCAGGGAACCTCCCACTATACCAATTTCTCAGAGCCCCAGCCAGCCAGGCCTGGAGCACTTCCAGGCATGGAGCATCCACAGCTTCCTGGGGAACCTGTTCCAGGGCCTCACCACCCTCTCCGTAAAGAATTTCTCCCTAATATCCAATCTAAATGTCCCTCTTTTCAGTTTAAAAACATTACCCCTTGTTCTATCACTACAGGCCTTGGTAAAAAGTCTGTTTTTCCTATAAGCCACTTCAGATACTGGAAGTTCCAAAATGGGATGGATCTTTGGGGAGCCTTCTCTTCTTCAGCTCTCTTAGCTTGTCTTCACAGGAGAGGTGCTTCAGCCTCTGATCAACTTTGTGGCCTCCTTTGGACTTGATCCAACAGGTCCACATCCCTCATTTTGGGGACCCCAGAGCTGGATGCAGCACTGCAGGTGAGGTCTCACCAGAGCAGAATCACCTCCCTGGACCTGCTTCTCTTTAGGCAGCCCAGGATTATTGTAGAGACCAATCTCAGAATTCCAGAGCTGAGATGATGACTGATTACCAATAAATCTGTTTTAGCTTGTACTTGCAATTAAACTGCATTTGTCTGTTTCCCTCTGAACAAAGTATTTTTTAAAACTGGAGATACGGATTAAATAATAATAGTGTGGAAACAGAGAACACCCAACATCATAATGTGATCTATCCAAATGTTGGAATAACATATCCTTACTGATGGCTTTTGAGAAAAGCCTGTGATCTTTCAGAACTGCTGCCGTATACACCACCTATTACAGCACTGCCACCACAGTTTCCTTAATTGCTGTCACTGAAAACTTTGTAAACTAGTGACTTGCCATCTCTGCAGACAGTTGCAGAGGATTCTTCCCAACTACCCTATCTGTTTTTATTCACATACAAGAGGATCAAGGCCACAGCTAAAAATAACACTGCATTACTTTCAAAAGTGAGAAACAAACAGGCTGTTTTCTTTGCAACAGCAGGAAAGCAGAAATGAGATGAGGAAACAACAGTATGCACTAAATAATTTCACATGAAACTGAGCCTATACTGCAGCATTTCAGAAGGTTATCTTGGAGATTCAGCTCTGTGTGAGAAGGAAACAAACTCATCAAGGATTTTTACCTTTATTCCCCCACAAAACCACCTTACAAAACCACCACCTCAAGGAACTTAAAGCCTATTTTTCAACCCCAGTGCCAGCAGTAGCCTCTTGTAACACCTGCAATGTCAATAATGAAAACCGTTTCATAAAACCCTGTGGCAATTACAGCTGTGTACACTCTGCTCATAACAGAGGTTTTAGAAGGACATTAATTATCTCTGATCCTCAAACGAGACTGATTAGTCATGATGACGTACACAATGATTCACACTTCAGATGACTCACACAGACAGGGTAATTGTGTACCAGGACTTCCGTAAGTCTCCTGTTCAATGAGAGAGCTCATTACAGGACTGAAGGCTCCTGTTGTAGGAATGAAAAAGAAAAGTCTGGAATAAAATCAGTACTTCCAATCAGGTACTATTAGATCCCTACCCTGGCTAATTTGTATACTTAATTTGAGACACAGGTTTTCTCTTAGCTGTGACCATGTTTTATTAAGCAAATACCCTGAAGTTTTATTATACAAGTAAAATTCCTTCTTAAATGTTTAAGCTTGACTTTGTACATGTATGTAGATTATTAATCTTAAAAAAGCAAAACAAAACAAAAACCCTTGTGACATAGCAAAATATTTTCCCAGCTTCCATACAAAATAGCATTTTTTTTCCTCTGCTGGAAGAAGGCATTAAAATTTTTACTGTAATAAGTGGTCTGTGTAACTTTTACAAAAGTTGTATACAAAAAAAAGTAAGCAAAAATTCCAAAGTACACTCCGACAGCTAATGCTCTGCGAATACTTTATTACACAAATTACATTCAGCTTCTGAAAATAGTGTTCTAACAGTGATACCATCTAAAAATAAGACATTCCAGAAACACATCAAGTTAGGAAGAAGAAAAAAATTAAATAGAGACTTTTTTCTTTCCTTCAATGCAATATAATGCTAGTGATTTTAAAAAAATAGAAGAAGACTTAGCAGCTTCATTTTCTTGTGGCACTGTATTTGCTCTGTACTGCAACAGGTTAAGGACATTGAAGAGGAAAGGCACAAAACAGAAATTGGCAACTGAATAATTACGGGAAAAATATTTTGATGAAGCAGATAGTAAGACTTATTTACACGATCCCCATATTTGATGATAAAATACTACTGCTTTAAATCAGTCCTGCAATTAGAAGACTTTGCTTTATTAAGATGTTCACATAAAACCCAACGGCACTGATATGGAACTTCCATACACTCCTCCACTTAAAAAAACATGACCAAAACCAAACAAAAGTCAAAGGAACCAGTGTACAGCCCCACAGAGACTAGGACAGTTTACAATCAAATACACAAAATCTTAAACGTGCTTGAGGGAAAAGGAATCTGACATTCTGGGTTGAATCGTATAATAGAGAACTCAAAGGCTGTTTCAGGATGATGAAGGTGCTGGTGGGGGTGGAGATGCTGAACACTCTTCCTCTGAATCTGTGCCATCATCTTCATCTTTTTCTTGATCACTTCCCTCAGTGCTCAGCCGGTCAAACCCTTTTCGGCTGTAGCCTTTGTGACTTGCAAAGAAATTCCCAAGGTTGATGCCACCACCTCCTTTCCCTGTGGAAAGAAAAGGCTTTTCACAAGGTCTGCTTTACTGTGTAAGTTGAATAAAAATCTAATGCAATGGTGATTATTTTGTGTCCTTCCAGAAACTGTTTTTAAAGATCAGCACATGAGCCAGAAAAGCTAAGTACAGACATTACAAAAGAAGAAGTAAATTCATCTTTGAAGTCTAAGTTTCCATCTAGTTTTTTTCAGCATCCATTGTTTCATAAAAACTTTACACAGACTACTGGTGTTCCCACTTGTTTGCCCTTAGTCTCAAAGTGCCTCGTTCCATTCCCCACATCCACGATAACTCATTATAGCTACTGCTCTCCCACTGGTAGTGACACATTCTCTGTAGTGGGCAGATAATGACAGATTATAGGTGTCATAAGAGACATTTCCAAAAAACACCTGATCCTTGCCCCCAGTCCTTCCTCTGAGAAAGTTCCATCAAATCTGTTATTCGACATGAATACAGAAAAAAGCCTCCAGTCACTGAAAGATCTTCAGTGCCTGGACTTACCTCTGAGTCTGCCTAGAATTCTGCCTGAACTTGAATCAAGTTTGTGTTCTCCATCAGCTGAAAAATAAGGTAAATTTCAAAAATAAGCTAAAACTCCAATATTCTATGATTAAATAATTATCTGTATTTTCTGATACAAAGCATGGACTTTCAAAAAAACAATCAGCATCTCTTAAGAGGCCATTAGTGGCAGTGCTGCAGTAGTCTAGAGTGTTAGCATATTTGATATACCATTTAGCATATTTAATACAAAGACTCAGGAAGCTGCATGCTGAAATTTTCAAATAAAATACATCAGATTCAGTTTCACAGCCATATTAGGTTGCTGAATCATTGCTGAATTGCCTACTCTGTCATAGTAGGTCCTGACCAGTGACTGTGTTATTTGTTCTATTCCATGTACATCGTCTTCTCTGGATGAGACTATCCTGATAAAACAATTCTGTGACACAAAATAACAAGTGTAGTGATCAAACCTCTATCACAGTCTACCAATTTATGCAAAATAATTTATTATACAGTGCAAATTAAGAACAAATTTACACAGCTTGTAAGTACCAATTAAAGCTCTTGGAGCAATGGATGAAGCTGCACTATTGAAACATGTCTTACAAAATGCATTAGGTAGTAGTTAACAATAGTATATAATCTCTTGTAAATGTTATCTGTTTGCATTTTGCTTATACCTCTTTAATACCCATGGAACCTGTTGCTCTCAGCAATTTCAAGATCCCACATTAGAAAATCGAACTATTCTGAGAATATTAAAATTTATGTATTCTAGACCATAAAACATGATTATATGTATATATATATATATATATACACAGAAATGTGTGGGTGTTTCTCAGATACTAATTTTTGGTCTGCCACCAATTAAAGTTTTGATATATGTTACGAAGAAGTGGTGTCTTCATACAGTACTGAAGGCACAGGGGGATGCAGGTGCTGTGGGCACGTGGCTCTCAGTTTGCATGAACACCACTGCAACCGTTCAGGAAGGCAAAGGGACAGTGAGCTTCCCTCTTCACACCTTCATCCCTCAGTGTTTTGGACTGGAATAATAAAAGCTTGTTCTCTAAGACAATTGCTCACAGTTACCTCCATAGGCAGTTGTTTTCCTCCACCGAATAAATACTAAAATTGCCATCAGGACAACAACTGGGATAATTAGAAGAGTTGTAATAAGAACAAAGGAAACTCCAGTGCTGCTGGCCTGTTGGACCAAGTGCTGTTTATCCGTACTCTTCAGAGGGTCTGTTGATTCTGGCTTGTTTTCCAGTCTGGATTCTACAATTGCTTCTGATTCTTTAAAAAGAAAACAATTCCTGTATGTAATCCACGTGCACCAAGCAAAACAGAACAAGGCATTACAGGAAAGAACACACTAGAATACTTTAAGTGTTGAATTACAAGGAAACAAAAGACCAACTCCTATGGATACATTTTTGGCTCTTGCTGATGTTATCCCAAATATAAGGCAGAGAGAGTGAATGATACCACTCACTAGCAAAGATTCCTTGAAAGGAGAGGTGTCAGAGAGAGTTTTGTCCTAAAAAGTATCTATCATTTAAAATATAGGAAATTCCCCCAAAGATCTGATTTTGCAAATGGGTGTGTGGTGTAATATCAATGAAATATCTCCTTTTAATAATAACCCTTTCACAAAAAATATAGAAAGCCAGTATACACTGTATTAGCATAAACAGAAAGGAAAAGTTTAAAGCTCTTTTTAATAAAACTGTGACAAGGAGTTAAATTTTCAGCACTGTTACATCTTGTTATGTAACATCTTGGTTTTCTAAAAATCTGGAGAGATTTTGAAAACTATATCCAGTCATTCCTGACTAATTTGTTAACTCTCCACCTACAAGGAGAAAAACTATTTCAGGAAAAACCTTTATGCTGTTTTGTGTGTGTATCACATACTTTGTGGTAACTTTTAATGAGTAAAACTCTCTAGCTATGTATTTTAAAGTCAGATTGTCTTAACAAGCAGCTGCATCACAAACACACTCTGAATCAAACCCGATCTGCCCCAATTTACACTCAACACTAGCACAACGATAACAGTATCAGAGTTATCAGGAATTCAGGGATAGCAATGATACAATGAAAACATGCTGTCTGTTCAAGTAGTAGTTATAGCATCAGAAAATTTTCCTCCACAAGCTACAGTTGTCCACATATTTTCCCCCATGTCACAGCAGTACAAGCACAGGGAACAGCTCGTCACCAGGAGCTGTGACACTGCAGGTCACTGTTGCCCATTATTAACCAGAGTCCATTTGACACAAAGTCCATTTGTTCTTTTCTTCCAGTGGAGTTGAAAGACATTAATTTCAACTTCCCCACCCTAATCAGTTTTGGAGAGTGTTACTTAAAGACTTTTTCTTATCCTGGTGATACTATTGCATTTTTTCTCTGGGACATTAGGAGTGCCAGTTAAGAAAGGTAAAATGCATTAATACATCCCTAGATATACAGCATGCTGTAATGTCACCCCTTCTGAGTGCTTCAGGAGGGCTGATGCACCAACAGAGATAAGAAAAAAGGGTAACAGTTTTGGTAGTAGGGATTTAATTGTTTCATGATATTAGCCTTCCTTATTCTACTTTATTTTATATGCTTTACTTGGCAATTGGGATCTTTTGGTACTTTCCTCTGTCTACATGGCTAAAGCAAACTAAACATTCTCTGAATTTAACCAAAGAAAACCTGTTAGGAACATTTGAACATTATATAAAGGCCTTTATAAACAATACCATAGCCTGGTATTTGTTCTCTGAGAGGGAAACGAACTTTTCCTTTTCAACAAAAAAGACCTATGTGACAGAATACAAATGGCTGAACTTTACATCTACCTGAATTGATACTTTACCCCTCTACTTCTTTATCTCCTTATATTATTTCTACATGGTTTTCTTTTTTTTTTTAATTTTTCATGCAGATAAATGAAAAAAAAATAGTATGGTAAATCTATGGTAACAAATAAAAGTAGAAAAAAAATAGTATTTCTTGCTATATGGTGTGACTGGCAAGGCTGTGTACTGAAAGACTATACAGAAAAATAAACCAATTGCCATTTCAAATAACCCTTTTTTTTTGGTGGTTGAAGGTTGCTGAGCAGGGGGGAGGTGCTGGGCAGTAACTATCCCAGTTATATCTCAGAGCTATTTCTGCATCTAAGGGAGCTGCCAGAGACACCGATCCGGACAATACCAGATGGTGGTATGAATTAATCTACTAGTTAAATTTTTATCTCAGTATCTGTGAATCACTTGTCATCACTGAAAATGCAATGTTTAGATTGGCTGTAAAATGGCATCTACCAGGTAACACTGTTAGAAGCTTCTTTCCAGGGCCTCCTATGCCAACTCATAATCAAAGTGGGGTTAAATTAAGGGTTGGACTTGATGATCTCGGACGTCTCTCCCAACCCAACAGATTCTATGATTCTATGAACTCATGAAAATGAAACAGTAGAACTAGTTAGCATTTTTCCCCTCCAAGGTGGCAGAAGCAGCCCTAGTCTATGTGAACATACTTGTTCCTTCATTTCCATTACAAATCAGACTAACCTTTTATTTCCTGTACCTCAATACCAGCCTTTTTAACTGACCGATGCTGCATTTCTGTAAAACAAAATCATTCTTCAGGACAACTGACATTTCAGAAGGACACTCAGTGACATTTTTCTGCTAGCTTTCTCAAAAGTACAGCACAATCCTACAGTAAACAATCCCATAGCACCAAGGAGAGTCAATATAAAACCATTCAATAGCTCACAAGCCATGGAAAAAAAAAGGAAGACCTTGATTCATGAACGGTGCTTGCAATCATCAACTCTTATGCCACAGAGAGATTTTATGGGTACGTGTAAAAGTTCAGGCATTCTCACAAAAATAAAACTGTCCATTATAATCAAAATCATGATGGATTAAAGACTGGTTGAATCAGGGCTTCTTAGCTACTGCAGTTTTATACTGCAGCAAAAACTAAAAGAGCAATCATATACAAGGACTTCCCTTATCTAACCTGTTATAATTTCATTATTTTTTTATTCTCACATTTCTTTGAATAAAAGCCTAGAAGTGTTCTTGTTCAGTTTACTAGATGAGGAAAAAACCACAACCCATCAGAATTACAATTTATCTGGCCCAGTCTCCTGTTATTAAGTGCAGCTGATACCAGATGCCCCAAAGGAAAATCCATGAATTGTAAACAGACAAATATGGAATAACTGGCTTAGTCATTTATAGCAGCAGACTCTTAGTGGATGACTAACATTCTGAAGCCTAAGGCTTTATCTGTCTCATACATTTTTTTATCCCATATAATGTAGCAGTGGATTATATTTTTATTTCTGTAAAATGTATAACCCTTCTCTGAATCCTACTAAATTGATGTCTGACTAATCAGGTCCCTCTCCCTGAAGTCAGGCTGCTTGCCCTGGGGGACACTAGATTAAAACTGGCAAGTGTTTCCTCTGTGTGAAAATAGGACTTCAAATTATACTGGATTAATTTTCTAATGATAAGTACTCCCAATGAAATAATAAATTTCAAGTTGACTTGTGTCTTTACTTCATCCCCTGGAGTTTCCTATATGATAACCTCAAAGGAAGCAGTTGAATTCTCAGTAAATGATACACTGGAATTACCAAAATGCTTTTGTTTAAGCAGGCCCTGGTATTACAAGGGATAGATGTAGCATGAGGCACATGCATTTTGATATTGCTTCTGTGACAAACAAACCCATGTGCTCGGGACTCTTCTTTGGCAGAGCTGCAGCAATACTGAAGGATGGTCTTTTAATGAAACCTGAGCAGCAGGCACAACTTCTGCAGGCAGAGCTTGCAGAGTAACAAACCCACTGTCACTAAGCCACCAGGTTCCTGGCCAGTGGTACCACATAAGTGGTACTGACCCCAAGACACAAAATGTGAAGTTGTGACATTTAGAAGCAAAAGAACATACTTTCTGTGGGTGCAAACTTCCACACTGTTCTGGCATGAACATCTCCAACGAACACAGTTCTATCTTCTGAAGCAACAATATCATGTGGCATCTCAAAGCTCTGTGAAGATAAGCAGGCACAGATCATCCTTAAGTGTGAGCAGTCAGGAGGCCTCCTTAACCCTGAACTTGAGACTGGTCATACTCAACCTTCCTTAGAGTGGAAAATGCAGCAACAAGTGCTGGTGTGAAGGCCTTACCTATGTGAAAAGAGAGGGATTCCATTCCTACTGAATGTTTGCCTACTCCAGGGATAATGACATTGATATTATTCCATGTATTAATGATAAAGAAAATATATATTAATAATATTTCTATTCATATTATTGCATTCAATTTTATCCTGTGATATAAAAATTTTAAAAAATAACCTTGGTTTGAAACCCACATATTTAGTTTTTGAGTTTATGTATAACACAGCTACTTGCTATATGCTCAGAAAAAATAACTTTCACTAATATAATTTAAAAGTGGACTGCAAATAAAGGGTGTATGTGTTACCCAGAAGTGGGAGTATTAGCATTCCTTCTTTATTCTACCACCATATATGAAAACTGTTAAAACCCCCCCACAATTTTTATATACAATACGGTAGGAAGGACATTTAGCCTTAACTTCCACACTAGTATTCTGTAAAGAAGGGATGTAACCACACAGTTGAATATTTTTACTACTTAGAAATATGCTCTACTTTTTGACAAAAAAAGCATCTAAGTAAGTATATGTGTATTTCAATTCCTTCATTATTCTCTTACATTTGCTTTTAAGAACTGTCTGGCAGCAATAAAATAGGCTTATCCTGCCTGAAGGTATTATCTGCAGGAATCACCTTGAGGGTAGTATCATTTTCAAATGAGTATCATGTGTAGAAACTAAGACTCAAAATTCTAATCTCTTTATTAAGTTAGTGTTATGAAGAATTCCTCTGGAATACCTTACATTATAAACCATCTTACTTCCTGCAGTAGTCTTATGAGAGTTCTCAAATACATAATTATATGCAACAGGCACTCTGTGTAGTACTCTACCTTTCTAAGTGGAATGAAAGTATCAATTATTTCTCCAGTAGAGAAGTTCATCACAAATCCTTGCAGTGGTTCTGTGTCTCCAGGATAAGGCATTCCATTAACTGCGAAGAGGAGACCACCTGCAACAAAATTAGACTTGCCTTAAGAACCCACACACAGAAAACTGCAGCAAAGAGGAACTGTAATAGTTTAGATGCAAAAGGCTGTCTGAGATGCAGAGAGACAGAAAAGTAACTCAGCAGGAAACTAAACTATCAGAGGAAAGTTAAATGAGGAATAACAGTCAAAAGTTTGGCATTTAAGAGATGCACACTTAGTTTAAATGAGAACAATAAGCAAAAGAAAATTTTACAGAAAAAATAATTTGAAAAATGCTTTCCTAAGGATGGTTGATATGATAAGAAGAAGTTCTTTCAGCACACCAAAAGCAGAAAGTCAGCTAGGGAATCAGTGGGATCATAGGAGGAAAAATTGTGAAAGGGAGACTTGGGGACTAGGGGCCTGTGGCAAAGAAGCTGGTTTTGGCAGTTCTTTTCTGTTTAGTATGTTGGGAAGATTCTGACACTCAATTTTTCCCTGTAGCAAAGAGGCCAGAGGAGCCAGCTAAGCTGGAAGGATATGTGCAAAAGGTGTTAGACAAGTTGGAGGTTAGTAATTCACCAAGTTTAGATGGCATTTACTCAAATTCAGAAGGAAGACAAATATGAAATCACAGACCTCAGGCCAAGTTAAGTAATCCAGCACTGCAAAAAGCCACTCCTCCAGAAGATTAGAAAATGCTGAAGTAATGCCCACCTACAAGGAGAACTCAAAATGGTGCCTGATAACCCATGTGAACAATTGTGGTTTCCATCCCCAGTGAGATTGTGGAATCCATAATGAAGAGTAAGACATTAAGTGTGGCCTGTCAGAAACAAGTGGGTACAGCTTCTCTAAGGGTTGTGCCTCAACTCTGAACAGGAAGAAAAAGCACACAGGTTGACCCTGAGATCAGCTCAGTTGGTTAAAACTTGGTTGTAATAATGCCAAGGTTATGGGTTCAATCCCCTGTGTGGGCCATT
>JAOXXN010000372.1:1164057-1186468 GCA_026770055.1 Myrmophylax atrothorax
ATCATCGAGTCCAACTCTTAAGTCAATGGCCCACACAGGGGATTGAACCCATGACCTTGGCATTATTACAACCAAGTCTTAACCAACTTTTTTCTGTAGTTAGAATCCATGCCATGAGTGTGCCAAACAGAGCCATTTATTCAGTTCACTGACACTTCCTCCTCTGAATCAGTGAAAACAGAGAGGAATTTTTGCTTTTGCCTTCTACCCACCACATGTTATTAGTCTGAACTAAATGCTTTTGCAGAAATGCTATGTGCATTACCCTTCTGAGCATTTAATTCCAGTGAGGTTTATGGAATTATTTATGATTTACTCTTATGGTAACATCCCACCCGTTTTTTTACCTCTATGTCAATAACTTGACAGGCTCTCCTATAACTGCATAGCATAAAATAAAGTTCTCATCTTTGGTTTTCTGTCGAACACAACCCCAGGACTTTGCTGAGCTTGAATACTGTAACAGAGTCTCATATAAGCGGAGACAATACATGTTAACACTATGAACAGAAATAAAAATCAAGTGGATTATGAATGACAGTACTGCCAAACATCAAGCTGTCAACATAAAAGCAGGTATGTGTTTGCCACAGCTTATGCACACAGATGGCTTTCATGCACATATCCCAGCTCCTTTCATGAGATACTCATCACATGCTGCATTATCTGGCTTTCCACATTAGCAACTAAGGCTAAGCACAGTCAACATCACAGAGACCAAAATGCAAGTAAAACAAACACAACAGTTCCACGGTTTCTGCTGCCATAGAAACCTGAAGGGAATCAGTTATAATTCTAGTATAATAAAACAGCCTGTCCACAAGAATATTTGTATAGTCAAGCCCAATTTGAAATCAATATGCAGAAAATTTTACTTCTCAAGCATTGTTCAGGATTAACTACTGCTCTTTCTGAATGAGAGAAAAAATATCCAATTGAATTGCAGTAATACATTTTATAAAATTGTGTTTATGACAAACCAAGGTAATTGGAAAACTCATAAAATATATTGATTATTCCACTGACCATTTTATAATGACTACTTGTATTAAAGTTATTCATTTCCTGTGACTACTATATCCTGTGTTTACCTTGTTTTAGTATAACTGATATAAAATCATTGAGTAGAATTCTTAAGAGTAGAAAAAATACTTTATTGTCCAGAAAATACTGGTATTGTGGCACCAGTATGCTTTTTTTTTTCACACATGGAGGAGGAAAGAACCCCAACGAAATACCTCTGCAACAGAGGGAGAATATTTCCATAATTAGGAAAATTGTCACGTAAAATACTTCCAAACCTCAACTGATATTCCCTTCAGATTTTGCTAATGTGGATCACAGCTCTTACAGTGCATTTCACCGTACAAAATTAACCCCTAACCCACCTCCTGTATGTTCTTTTTCCCAGCTTCCCTCACCATGTTTAGACTGCTGTAAAGAGAAATGTCTGCTCTCTGGTGGCCTCAAGGTAGACTCTAGTCTGTGAAATTTGTGAATTCTGTCTCTGACAAGAATAGTATTGTCCCTCTCATCATGATTTGTGATCTCTCTGGCAAGATCCTTCTTTTGGATTACATTAGCAATCTCAGCTACAAGATCTGATTCTGCCTTTTCTGTAGGTTTATGCTTATGCACATGCACAACATCTTCCCTTTCTCCTAGCAGCTTGGAAAGGAGTGAATAGAAATCACCTGTACAGAAAAGAGAAAAGATAAGAGGAAAGGAGGAAAAGAATAAATTATAACAAATCATGTAATTCCAGAAAGCCTCAGAAAAGTATAAGGTAACAAAGTTATTCAAACAGTTATTGGCAAAAGTAGTAAAAAGGAACTGTTCAAGACTCAGGAACTGAAAGAGCCAAGTTTCTGGTATGAAAAGATAAAGCCAAACCATTACTGACTTAAAATTACATGTAAATGGCCACTTTTACCTGACACTCTGCATCAAAAAATCATCATGCCTGCATAGATGTTCTTGGGAACATGGAAAAACAGAAAAAGGAAACTGGAAAGGGAAAGGGGAAGGGAAAGGAAAAAGGGGGAAAAAAAGTATGCATATTCAATAAAAGAGTGTTTATGACGGAATTATCTGCCAGGCTACTGCAGAGTTATTATATATTCACAAAAAAAAAGAGGGTAAAGTTCTATAGTTTTATCGATTTTTCACTTACAAAGACAATAACAAACCATCATCATACATTTCAAAACATATTCCTTTTGAAATCTTTCATTGCATAAGAAAGCTTAGGCTCTAAGAAAAACAAAATTTCACATTTCCAAACAGATTCCATAGTGCTCACTGTAGAAAAAAGACAAAATAGTAAAACAGAATGATCCACTAAACTTGCATTTATTAATTCAGCCTGGGTGCTGTCCTTCCTTTTACTCCAAATGGTAGCACTCTTTAGTCATGACATCATCAGGGAACAGTATTTTCTGAAGGTGCTTATCACTATAACTTTCTAAGGCATCAACAAGCATTTCAGTAAATTCCAGCACCACAGCTCAAAGCAAAAAAAATGAAAATGGAATTATTAACCAAACATCTTGGCTGTCTGTTAAATTCAACTGCAGCATTTGAATTGAAAGAGACACTCAGTGTGCTTTAAGGGTTAATGCAAGGAGGTTACTTCTACTGCAAGTACAAATCATTTGTAATTACACATTTCTATTATTTTATGGCAGGCTATATAAGACATTTGTAGAAAAACAAAACTATAACTAGTGAAGCTTTCACTAAAACAAACGGAAAACCACAAACAAAGGGAAAAACCCCCAAAAAACTCCATCCAGAACCAGAAATCATCACCTGCACCCTGGGACAGAGGAAATTAAGTCTTTTGTAAATGATCCTAAGAGGATCTGTCATGTTATTAAACAGTCTCAGTTCAATGATTTTGAGTAGGATTCCATTCCTTGCCCTTGGAAATGAAATATCCCAGATGACATCTTCTGTCAGAAAATAATTATTGAAGTAACAGGGCCAATTTCAATGAAATTAACAAAGCAAATTAGAGAAGAGAGAAAATCGTTAAGCTATATAACAAATAGGAATTATTTCCTTCAAATGCAATTGTGAACCTGGAGCACTCCATCAACTTAATATTGTCATTCAGTGAGTCCAAGTACTGATTCAAAACAAATCCAAAAGTACAACATCATTGGAGTTTTGCATACAAACCCTATTTATTCTGAGAAAGGTTTTCAATTATATTAATCAGGTCCAATAGTCTCTACTTAAAAAGCATCCAATAATCGGTGATGAAGTAGAAACACAGCTGGAATTTCCTTAACTTAGGAAGTATTTGGTATTAAAATACTCTATATTGGCCTTTTTTTCCCAACATTTAAAAAAAAAAATAAATGAATTGCATAAGTACAAATGTTATAGTTTTATCTATGGCTGGGGACCCATAGGTGAAAAGAGCCAACTCACTTCCCTACATGCAATTGTTTCCAGTGAAAGGTTTGAGTGGTAAAAGCAGTGCTTTGCCCAACAGAACCATGAAAAGTCCCCCTAAACCAGCAAGCCTAGAGCTATTTTCCACTGCAGGCCTTTTTAAAGCAAGTTCAGTGATCATTGCCCAGTTTACTCCCTCCTAGTTTTGTATCAACAGTCTAATGAACCAACTTGTAATTACTGGTTGCAAAAGAACAACACACTACAGTTTGTATAAAGGTTTCAGAACTCTAAAACACAGCTCATATGCTCATTCTACCTGAATGAAGAAGTTTGACAGCTTCATGCTTCAAAGGCATTGCATTCTACCTCTGTTGTGCCTGTTGCCACAGAATAATTAACTCAGCCTCTAAATTAGATACTGCATGTTGATTAAAGAAAAAAAAGAATCCCAGACAAAAAAGTGCTTTAGCTTACTCGTCTGGTATTAGCTTCTACAAAAGAAACTGTTACAAGATGGGACTCGATAGAGGACAAGAAGAAAAGAGAGCAGGGGAATTCAACTTAAAAACAAGCCAAGTCCAAGGAACAATTTTTAGAACAAGGTGCCTTCATAGAAAATTCCAGTGGTCATTATGGAAGCTGTTCTTCAGGGAGTCAACACTAAGTAGGTTGATCAGTTTTACTTTTCTCCTAGCACTGATCCAACAATCACAAGATGTATGAGGCACCTTCAAACAGTGGAGGAAGGTGGTTTGAGTACGTCACTGTCAGTGGCTACAAATGAGACATTTTCCAACCTGAGCTTGTCCTGTTGGTGCTTTCATTAAGTAAGAGTTTTGTAATGAAATATTTGCAAGAATATTTAGGAAGTGTCTGAATGTATAAAAAAGGGTGTGCCTGAGAGAGTGGAATGGATCTGAAGTGTAGGTGCCCCGAAACTGCAATCCTCTCCTTAAATAAATGTGTTTGAGAAAATGAAAATCTCTACACCTGAAGTTCAAAAGACATCCATGAAGTCTACTATCTGCCCAGTACCTCCATATTCATGGCACAAACAAAAGGCTGAATTCTTCCGTCAATTTCTCAGCATCTTGACACAACTCAGAGTATTTACATAGCACAGAGGATGTGTGTAGATGTGAAAGTGAAGAATTTAAGTTTCCTGATTACTTAATGTATGCACATGTACCCTAAATTCCACATATGGAATAGAGGTCCCACATTGTTTGGGATTAACCTTTCCTGGCTTTGTTTGTGATCTCCAGGCAGATTCCAGTAAATTCATAAGCAGCATAATTTGAAGAAGTAGTTTAGAACTCACTACAGATTAACTAGCAGAGAGCAGACCCATGTTGATTTTGATTAACAGTTGCTTTTTGCAAAGCAATATCCAACAAACAAAGCACAATCTTGTGTGGCTGCTTTATACAGCTGTCTTGTACCAGCTGGAACAGTTGAAGGATGTTGCTTTTCTGAAGATACTCAGTGGGAAAGGAGTACCAGCAAGATGCAACGTGTTATGTTCAGTCTTGTTTGAGATGAGTCAGCCTGGCCTTTAGAATGCCTGGGTATGACTACATGAAGACATGGGTCAATCAGCAACTTGCTATTATTGGAAAAAACTGAACTCTAGCAGCACAGTCTCTGGGAAGGTGCCTGACTGGGTCACTTTCCAAGAGTGGACTTAGATGTCCCTCTTATGTGTAAGCTATGAGCACACTTCCCTCTACACAGAAGAGGATTGGCTACAAATACCTACAGTTTATTCTCTTCTGGAAGAAGTGATATCAGACAAGACCAACATCTGCAGAATGAAACACTCCACAGGCATATTCTAGCAAGTCTAAATGGTCCAACACTGGTTCTACACCAGCAAAACTTTTAAAGAGCAATGCTTTGGCAAACAGTCCTGCAAAAAAATAAAATCATAACATTGGCAACTTCATTGCAAAACATGAGTTTAACTTCATCTGATCTCAGTAAGAGGCCAGATTAGTTTAAGGTTAATAAAGCAGTTCATGTATGTAATGTTTTTAGTCATGTGGTTTAGTTTTAGGTAGTCTTATAAGGAGCAGGGGGGAGTTGGTCCTAATGATTGCTACATGTCTCTTCCAAACTGAGATGTTCTATGTTTCTATGTCTAAAACCAGTCCTTTTTTTCCAGCATAGAGCACGAGTTCCCCAATTTGCCGTGAGCAGTCGCTGTCCGTGGTCTTTCAGCAACACACTAGTGCTGTTGGAAGCACCAATTTCCAGTTTGGATGAAGTATCTAGCCATGGTGCTGCAGGATCAGCCTAGATGGGAATCTCAGTCACGGTAAGCCTGTCCAGAGAGCCTGAATGAGTACCTGTTAAGATACATAGGTGAAAACTCATTTTGCTGCATTTTAAAAAAGGCAACACACTCTGGTAGTGTCAGAGAATTTTCATCTCCAGAATCTGTATTTTATCATAATGTCTGTACAGTTTCACTGAGACTGTTCAGATGGGCTCCCCACTCTGTTACTGGCATTCTGGACTTAACTGTTCCTTCCAAACTTACGTCTTGATCCTATCACAATTGGATCATAAGTTTTCATAGCTGAATTTGGGCTTCCCCATCATCTCTGAATAAAAGAGAGTGTATTGTGAGACTGCAAGTTTCTGTCTTTCCAGGACATGCTTCTGTTTAATGGGTTTGTCTGGCAAAGTGGTCAGAGGTTCTGCCTCTTCCCAAGTGCTGAGATCATGGTCTAAATGCTACAGCCTCCCAACTGTGACTTTGCATCATTTTAAATCTCAGGTAATGTCTGCGTAATATGTCAGGAGCCATAACAGAGAAAGTGTATTTCAGCTGAAGAACTGTTCCTGATAAAGCTATGGAAGCATCTGCAAGTATCACAAGATTGTGCCATCATGAGTAAATACTTCCCACATAAACATTTTTCAAAGTTCAAAGATAATTCTCTTTGCCTTCTTTGGCTCCCAGATGAAGCCCCTAAGGTCACTGTAACAGGCATACATCACATAACATTGCTGATAGAAAAGCAGGGGAGAAAGGCATGGAAATGTTGCATAAGTGAACAAAATCTAATGCCTGTTTCAAGTGACATTGGACATAGTTGACATAATAGTCCAAAACAACTTCCAAAGTGTCCTCTAGTCTGCTATTATTTTTCATGCAAATCATGATTTAATCTGTTGCTTTGATGAAAGCATTGGAAAGATTCACAAGAACCAAAAAATATTAAGCAATATTAAGGCTGTTTTCGTTTTGAAGGGATTTGAGGAGCTGGGAGGAATAGATAGGAAATGAAAACTGTTAAGCTGCTCTAGAGACTCTTGGCCACCATCACTGCCCTAAGTGATGTGCACTTACAGCACAGCCAAACTGACATGCCTGAAACCAGGAATTGCATCTGCTCTCAAGGCATTTCTAAGCAGCTTACAGAGCTAAAAAGAAGGATGGAAGAAAAGGTAAAAAAATAATTTTCTCTTCTACGTCAGCATGTCCCTAAGAAAGGCTTTTACTATCACTGCAATGTAAATGCAATTTCTCTGGTTTCCATTCATCCTTTCTTTTTCTGATTCATCTGTCAAAACATTTTAATGTGGAAACGTTTTGAGAGTCCAAGGACAGTTTTTAAAATCACTAAGTTACAGGAGTTTGTTAAAGCTTAGCATGAAGGAAGACTAAGAGTCTTCACAGGATTAGAGTTTGTTACAGACACGTGTTCTTCAACAAACCAGAACCTGAGACTCCAAACCAAAGCTGCTTGCAGATACCTAATTCTGTCCTACTCTTTTCTTTCCTTCACAACCAGTAAGTTTCTGACAAGCACCAATCATTTTTTTACAATAAAATGTATTTATCAGCTACTGCTAGATGACTAGAAACAAACACAGTGGTTTTACCATACAGGACTTCACTGTGCTCATTTGGATGTAATTACAGACATTGGAAATTCAGACATAGGGTACACCAGTTTCACCTCAAATTTCTATTTCATGCAGTACCTACTTTTGGATACATTCAGTCTCACAAAATGACATATGGGAGGCTATGTTTATTCAAGAGTAGTTCTGCTTATCCTCAATTTATTTCTTTAAAGCATCATCATGTTTTTGCGGGGTTTTTTTGCCTCTTTTTTTTTTTTTTAAAGGCAGGGAAACTATAAAAAAGGAAACATTTTTCCAGTAACAACAACAATCAATAAATCATTTTGGTTTGTTTTAGATTTGTAATATGACTTCATAATTTCCCTGAACTCCTCCTGTACTAATACAAGGTACACTTTCCATTTCTTCAGACGTGTTAATGATATAATAAGCATTTTTTGTAGTTGTTAATTGATTAGTATCGTTTATATTACAGAAAATACACAGGAAACATCCCTCTACAATTTTAAGAACCAGAGAACATAAACCAGGTGTCAGACAGTGAAGACTGAAACACTGAATTTAAAATTACTTCTTTCCATGCTTGTTACATTCTTTTCCTGCTTAGGTATGCATCTTACACCAGTTGTTGTTTGGGGTTTGGTTTTTTTGCTTAGATCTGATGCTTCTTTCTTTGCTGTGCCGAAGATGCTTTCACAGAGATTATGAATAACCTTATCCTAACCAGATCAAAGGCTCATCTTTTATTTACAGCTTGGAGCAGGATCATTCAGTGTTGAAACAGCAAGAAAATCCTCTGCGATTCTGAATCTTCCTAATTGCAATTCTCTAACGGTGTGTATCGCTCTGAATATCTTTCAATAGCATTTTCTTTCAAGGTTTAATTCAGTCACTTTTATCTCACTTTAGTACACTATTTAAGGGAGTTCATATTATGTCTGAGCACCAAACATGCATCACAAGCCTAAAAGCATCTAAATACTTTCTTGTATGTCTAGACCTAATCTAAAAATGTCTCTAATTTCATTCTACACATCCCACATCAATACTGTTAAGTAAATCTGTCTTCTGTTTCAAGTGTCTCCCAAGAATTTTAAACCACCAACCAAAATGAACTCCTCTCTTTTCTTACAACCACACACAAAATTATGACAAATTTACTGTGCTGGCATAAAAATACATCAAGAATTATTGGTAGATTTGCCATGTAATGCTATGACAAAAATACACCTCTTCATTGAAAGTTGCTGCTCTACTTGAAACACTAACTACCTGTCTCCATGCTGAGTCTCTTTTCCTTTCAACACCTATCCCACAAGACATTTTAGGCCTCCCTTCACATTTTCCCCGCCCTTTATTTTTTTCCTTAAGGAAGGAAAGCAGAGATGAGGCAGAAAGAGGAGGAGCTTTATCTCCTTCTTTCCCTTAAATCAATTAGAAATGTTTATCCCAGATACAAAAAACCTCATTCAGTATATTTTTATTGTAATGAACTTTTCACAGAAACACACAACTGAACAGCAAAACTCAGAACAGACATTTCAGCTTCCCAGCTCAGTAACTTCTGAATGCTGGACTCAAACTGTAATATTATTTTAAATGCAGAGGGTTTAATGGGATTTCAGTTAAAGCACTCAGCTAAGAAAAAGGGAGTCAGACCAGTCTATCTGAGACATTCCAAGTCAGAGATTTTAAGTTCACTTTTACTGAAGTTTCCCATTTGAACTCCTGGAATAATTTGTTCTCATGGCAATCATGAAATAATGAGGGATAAGGGAAAAAAAACACTGTACTGGCAGTGACTAATACTGAGAGCAAAAGAACTGCAGCTTTGACTCTCACTTCAGATTCCATCATCAGAGGCATAAAATATGTTACTTTTTTGGCACTAACTCTTAAATTCCCTAAGCCAGAGAGGAGTAAAAATGTACTTTTAGAAGTGTCACAGTAAGCATAATACCAGAAGTAAAATGAAAATCTCATCTCTTTTCTCTGCCATAGTCAAGTAAGTAATGTATACATGTGTACACATGCCCTTCTAAAACAAACACAAAAACTAACCATTGGTTTATACGCTGCTGGTGAATTTTGAGCTCCAGCCAGCCTTGAATTTTGCTTTAAAACATTTGAACATATTTACACTTATTTTGCTAGGAAAAAATCTTGCCTTCTGCCTCAAGAGGTTTATAATAACATCTAATGCACACAAAATGAGATGTCCCACCCTGAGCCAGTCAACAACTTAAATACCAGGCATCTGATTAACCATCATCTGTCTATTCCTTGCTTCTTTTTAAGAAACTACTCCTGTTACTGTTTACAGGCACATGTTTCTACAGCTTTCAGGTACAACAGCAGTGAACTTTCTCAGAAGAAAAGGCTGCTTCATTGCTGGCAAACCAGAACTACATTATACTGTATTATGCCACAGATTACAGCCAGGAAAGTGATGAACAAGCAGAATGAAACACATTTAGGCCTTTTTTCCACAGGTAAGACATACAGCAGAGAAGGTGAATGCTAACAAATCAATGTTTTTAGCACTAGTGTCTCTATTGAGTACAATTCAATACATAATATTTGTTTTACTTTATGCTTCAGCAGGAACAGGAGACTCTAAAATACGCACAAATGTTTAAATCAATTGCATTTCCTCCAATAATTGACTTCCTATGAACAGTTTATCTTCACCAAACAAGGACACTGCTGTTTCAGAAAGAAAATATAATGAGGTCAGTTTCATTAAGGTAAGTTCAGTTAAATTTTAACACAGCAGGGATTTAACTTCATCTTCATGTGGAGCAGTGGTTTGCTTTGTGATGGTTACTGCTTATTTCAATATATTGAAGTGTTTATTAATGTGCCTATGATGAGTGAAGATAATGAAACTGAACATTTAATGTGAAAGCAGTGACAGCACCTGGAGGTACCAATATATAAACTGTCTGTGTATGGCAGGAGGTACATCTAAATTTATGCCCAGGCAAACATTTGATACACACATTACTAGCCACCAGTTACATAGGAGGCTTTTTTGTTTTCCCTTTTTGAGGCAAATGCTTAGATTTAAGAATAAAGACATAAAAATTGTGTATTTGACAAACCCTCTAGCCCCCCAGCTTTGTAAGTATGTCCATGGAGCATAACAATTTAACAACTAACTCAGTTTTAGTGAAGCAACAGTGTTTACTTCAGTTACATGACACTAAGGAGGGGAAAATGAGTTGCTACAACATAATGAATCATTGGGAGAAAACACACATGCAAGATAAAATACAGAATGACGGGAAAACTGTTGAAGTGCTTTCTCCAGAGCAAATCAAAGACTGAATTTACTGAGCAACAGCTCAGCAGCAACGGAACTAATCAAAGCCTCAGTTTTGGTGGCGCTGTGTTTTGTAGATAAGGTTATCACACAGAGTATGTCATGCCAGACCATAAACAGAACGACTTACGTCGTTTACCTTGGTGAAAGTATGTATTTGTCTAATGACCTTAACCTCAGTGGATGTATGTGTTTGCTGCTCTGTGGCTTAGGGGTCCACTGCTCCCTCCCTCCCTCTAAACTGCAGAACTTTTCTGTCCTTAAGGGCCTTGTTCATATTTGGTTAATGTTGGCTAACTCACTAAATTTACTTGAGGAGATGGAAAAATTGGCAGCATAATTGCATAAAACTGATTTGCCCCACAAAACTGGACTCCAATTTCTATGTAATTTTTATAGGCACATTTTAGTGGACGATTTTCAGCTCCTGGTTTTCCCACTGGTATCTTATCAGGTACTCAAGTGCTTGCAGAACCAAAACTTTCTAAACCAGCCACCCAACTTCCCCTCTTTGGAGACAAAAAAACCCCCAAACTTGATCTGATTTTCCCTTTTGCCTTTTTTTCTTTCCTTACTCAAGACATCACTCATCTGAAGTTAGAACTGCATCAACACAAAATTGAAGACAGGCTCCTGTAAATGATGGGAGAATTTACCTTGAGCTAACAATTAAGAACATGAAATGAAATTCTCTCACAGCTGTGTTTTGTTATTTCATATCATGAACCCAACTAATTTCAAATGGACAAAACAATGCAGTGTGTTTCCATAGAAACACGTCAGATGAGGATGTACACCAAACAGTGGCCTCAGCTAACCAAACTGCACGGCAGAAACACATCTTCAAAACACATTTCAAAGACAAAAGAAAAAGGGTTTAAAAGCAGGACCTTGTTTCAACATTTTTTTCCCCCCAAGCATTAAAGAATTCAGTAAAACACACAGGTAACAAGAACCTTGACTGAATATTCATGCACTTATTAGTAACATAAGGGTGAAGCAGTTTGTCAGCATAAACCTTGATGCAAATTTGTAAGCAGATGGCTCATTCTGCTCTGAAACAGGCTTAAAGAGTTTGAATTATTTTTCTTTCTTAAAAAATACATCTTGAATTGACTAAGATAAATTTAAGGTAGTGTCCCTAGGAGTTTAAGGTACTTTCAGTTAAAATGATTTTACACTCTAGAAGCTAATTTTTAATGCAACTGCAACTTAATTATTTAACTCTGCAAAGTGGCAGAGTACATAGAAAATATAACACCTCTGTGATACATCATCAAAATCCTAAACACTGGCCCAATCTTTGCTTTCCTTAGACAAGAGAAAATTTGCCTTTATTTAGTCTTTGAACTTCAACACTGTTCGATGAAAAGGGTACGAAGCTGTAGCTGACAAGGTCTTCTCCTTAGTGCCAAGAAAAATCTGGATACTAAAGCAATAATTATCTAATAGTATGACTCAAAAGAACTTTAAAGAACAGTCAATGTATCTCTGAAACATAAATAATATTCAGTGTTTTTCTTAAAAGATTCGTAACACTCCTGGACTTCTTTTCTGCAACTAAGTACTACACACATTTCTGCATGAGTTCTCACCTACATATGCACATATACACAAATACAGGGAAAAATAATTCAAATACAGGGAAAAATAATTCAGTATTAACATTAACTGCACTCAACTCACTGCATGCACAACCAGTGTTGAAGCATAAGAACATTTTTCCCTATTACACACACAGTAACATAAACTGAAAAATCAGTGAAGACTTAATAGCATAAGATAGTTACATATAGAAAATATGTATGTACACAGAAATTGTAACGTTGGTTAAAAAATTAAACAATGAACAGGAAAACCTAATGAGATTAAAATGCACTAATAAATTTTACCTATAGGGCTAGAGATCATGGTAGACTATTTTTTATTATTTCTTATATAGCAATAAACTGTATCAGCTTTACAGAATGTTGCAAATTTCACCCATTAAAGAGGAACAAATTAAAAAATTTAAAACTCATTAACAATCATGATATAATTTATCAATATTTTACATTAATGAGCTCTTCAATTGACACAGAAATAAACAAGTACATACCCTGATTCAAAATCTCTTCCTCTTCTTTTCTGGCCTGCTGCAGCAAAGAACTTGTATCACTATCCTTGGTTTCTGAAAAATAGGTTTAGGATATGATGTTAACCTCTGCACGTGAAGGAAACTGAGTATCTCCCTACTGGGGAAAAAAGCCCTTCTGAAATGAACATTTGGTATTTTTGTCTATGCACAGTAGTTGTACCAAACATGCAGCAGTAAAACAACTGGAATAAAAAAAATTAAGATTTGTACTTAGAACATAGAAATATAAAATATGCATAGAAATAAACAGGCACATACCCTGATTAAAAATCTCTTCCTCTTCTTTTCTGGCCTGCTGCAGCAAAGAGCTTTTATCACTATCCTTGGTTTCTGGAAAATAGGTTTAGGATATGTTGTTAACTTCTTCATGTGAAGGGAACTGAGTATCTCCCTACTGGAGAAAATAAGCCCTTCTGAAATGAACATTTGGTATTTTTATCTATCCATTCTAGATGTACTAAACAATGCAGCAGTAAGACTACTTCTGGATAACAGTGTTGCTGCAACTTACATTCCTACTGGTGTTCAATGTAAACGTTTGATTCTTTCTGTAACAAGGCAGTGGGATCCAGAAAACTATGGAAAGGTTGTGATTCAATTTTGTAGGAAATAGACAGATAACACTGCAAACATTAAGATGTTGTTGATATGAAGTTTAGCATAGAGGAAGAGGCCAATCTTTAATGTACACAGTTCATACAGCTACTAAAATATGCTGGAAATAGGAAGTCAACAAAAGGAAGAAATGGACAAAAGACTGTGGCAGACATTTCCACCAAAACCCACAGCAGAATCCCGCAATGGTTTATTAGCTAGAAATTTGAATTTCATGCAGAATTGCATTATCTCTTTATAAGAATTTTTCATATCAAAACAACAGAGGGAAACACATCAGTGAGCATAAGACAACTTGAATAAAATGGACTGCAAGTACATCTTACCCTCATGATGCCCATGTGTCATCTTCAGCATATCAGACTTGACTGGAATAGGAATATTTGCCTCCTGTGGAATATTTCTGAACATCTCAGGGTTTGCATTCTGTGTGCAGGTCATGTATGAGACAGCATGCTTGGCTTCCATGTAGTACATAATGTAAAAATTACACATTTCATCATTAGCTGTACCCCTACACAACACAGAAAAGATGTGGCACTTATTTAAAAAAAATGACCTGAATATAGCTGGGTTTTAATTCATCCTACTTGTGTAATAGAATATTAAAAAGTAGCTATGAAATGCTTGGATGTCCCACACTATGACATGTAATACCTTCACTGCAGTGAATGCCAACAGTTTCTTTTGGTCTATAATGGAGAACACCAGTTTGCACAAACTCCCCGTGTACCTCAGAAATTCCTAACAATTTAGGTTTGATTCTACAGAAAATTGCATCACCTATTTAAACTTCTCTTCCTTCTCATTTCCCCAGGATACTCCACATAATCCCCCTGTGTCATTACCTATGCGTATGTTCTGATGAAATACAACAGAACTGCATCATTCATTATGTCATTATTCACATACTTCTCTGTCAATTTGGGGCAAATGTAATTTGAAATTGTTGCAAATAACATCTGTGTTTCATTTCAGTGCCTATTTTCTACGACAAATCTTCCCCTGCCTCCTCCAAAATGTTCAAGTGCATCCATTTATTGTCCAGTCACTGGTTCTAATGCAGCAAAACTTAATTTCATTACATATTTCACGCTGTAACTATCTTTTAAAGAGAACATAGCACTGCCATCTTGAGAATGAGTTGTTCATAAGCTTCTGTAACAAAAACATGAGCGCAAGGGGAATGATGAAACACCAGCAAAATTCTGTTCTTAGATAAATGTTGTGCATGTACTTGAAACAGCAGAGGCTCTTCTGTACTGCTACATAATCCTGTCTTCAACAGAAAAAACAGCTGGTAAAAGAAAGATTTTTTTTTCTGAAAATTATTACTTTGTGGAGCAGACAATACAGGGCCTCTTTATAACTGTAATCTGTTCCTGTTGTTTCCTCTGCCATAGGAGTTCATACCTTTTATTTCAAGCTACAATCCTGACAATGGAATAAACTAGAACTTTTCTTTAAAAGTTCACAAAACACAGGGGTTTACATTGAGTTTTTTTAATTAGCTTTCACAATTAACCAGTGAGCCCACACTCATAAAGAGATACAGGGGTGGCCTATTAGCTGTTTGCAAAGACGTCAGCGCTGACTTTTCCAGCAGCATCCTGCAGCATTCATTTATTCACCATAGCAACAATAATGACACAAGCCAGAGGGAGATGGGGGAACATATAAGAGACTGTTTCAAAGGGGGAATTGGTATTTTTCCATGCATTGGAAGTTTAGCATCCCTTGGAGACCACAGAAATGAGGCTCTGACTGGGCAAGCTCTGCTTAAGCTCTTAGAAAGCATTAACTTCACTGCTGGACCTCCAATATTTGTCACTGTAATTGCTTCCTCTTTAAAACTCCAATAGAAAAGGGGACGTGGAAACCACATGAAATCTGGTTCACCTGACACATGTTACTGTGTCTAAGCTTTGGTGGTGGTTTAATTCCAGGGGCAACCAAGTACCACACAGCCCCACTCCTGCCAACCCCAGAGAGGATGAAGTAAAACCTGTGGTAAAATAAACTACTACTAAATAATAGTAAATAAATAATATTGGATAAGAGTAGTAACAAAACTACTAATGACAATACTAATAAATAACATGTTATTATTCATACAATACATATTTATATGTGATATAATAATACAATCACATAATAATAATAATAAACCTAATAATAATAATAACAATAACTATAACAGAAAGGACAGAGTTTCTCCATTAAAAGCATACTAGTATATTGAAAGAAAATAACCTAATTGTCCTAAGACTGTTTCTTAAACTGTAAGGATTATTCAGCAATCAGGAACTACATTTTGAAGTTACAGGAACTAACAGAAACTTTTTGAACTTGCAAACAGAAGATCAGAATTAAGGGTTTAGATATATTTTTTGGTGTTAGAACCTTTGTAAGAACCTCTCCTCGACTCAAGTTGCTTCAGCTGTTACTCACCAGTATTTTAAGTATCCAAGGAAAGGTGATAAACCCATATTGAATCCTTATCCCTCCACTGAGGTGCAATCAGGGCACTAAAAATCTCTTTCCTTAGGATGCTGCAGCACATCCTCCCAGAATGGAGAGATTTCTGCAGAGGATCTTCACATCTCTACATATGCAGTAAACTATGGTTCAGAGAACCAGAGCCAGTTTAGAGAATATCAACATTACATATACTTTGACAGCTGTATTTGTCAACCTGATCCTGTAGGGCTGTGCCTGTCACCTGCAGCTGTACAGCAGCACCGACTAAAACAGTTCAGATTTTCCTATTTATCATTATTAGCAATTTCTGGTTTAACTGATTTTCATAAAAACCTGTACAGTTTTATATCGAAAAAGGGTAACTGGTGTATTATTCCACACTTATAAGGTTAGATCTTATAGTAGCTCAAACTATTGGAATTTTATCAGCTTCTATAAATTTTCTTTCCAAATTAATGCAGAGAAATTGTGAAGTTTTATTATTTAATTATAAACAGTCAATAATATCACGTTCATAAAAAATGCGTTTTCTAGAATTGGTATTCTGTATCCTTCTCTAAGTGAAGATCAGCCCAACATCTGAGTAAGGTGTCTGGCAGCAAAGCTTCACTTGAGAAATATTCTGAATACTTTAGCAAAGTGAATATTCACATAAGTAAAGTCAATGAACACTGTGCAGAGTTAAATCTTAAATAGTCTAGACAGCAAAACAGAACGTTCTGGCAGAAAAGGTTTCTTAGAATTACCTTGGAAGAAGACAAGAAATAAACACATTTCTACATATAACCAACACCCTGGAAAAAAGTAGTCAGGAAATGGACCAAATAGATAAAATTTACCCTATATGTGTCTCTGTAGTTCTGCCTTCCCCACTGAACACACATCTGGCTGCCAGGATGTCATCATAGCTCACATCCACCGGATGCTCCACTGGGTAGAAAGCCTGAAAGAGAGGATGATTCACCACAATCAGTGGAACTGTTTCATATTATCTACGTCAATATGCACTGATGAGAACTACAGTGCCACACATGAGGAATGGTTTTTGCATCACAATCTAATTGCGGGAACACTTGGCAATATTCATTTCCAGTGGCACAACACCATGTGGAAACACCAGGATGCAAATCTGTGGGCACATGACTTCTGATTCTGCTTCTCAGTTTTCAATAAGGGTAATTAAAATTTGCACATAGAATTACTGAAAAACAACCAACCTGTGGTAGTAGAGGGCTCTGTCTGCCAATCAACGTCCACTGACCGTTTCTCACCCTGTACCCACTCACCACTTTACCTGTAAGACACCAATATGCACGTGAACAAGAGACATACCTAAATGTGTTCCAGTGTCAGCATTTTTCTGTTAAGCATTTGATATTTCTACGCTGCAGTAAAGCTCTTACCTAGTCTGTGTGTATGAACTCTGTAGGCAAAAAGGTGCATTGGAAACCTTTTGTAATGGCAGGCAATGTCTGCATCAACCACTGTTAAAATACAACAGCAATAAATAATGACACATTATTTATCAAAATAAACAGATTATTTATCAAACAGAGAAAAGCTAAATTACTGTACTTCATGAAGCATGGGTTGCAAAAAGTACACCTACACTGGAAAACAACCACTTTCAAAAGATAATAAATAATATCTTATACTTCTACAATGTCCATCTCAAGACATCTGCAAAGCAAAACTAATAAAATATAGTAAAGGTCACTTGGAAATTACTTTCTGTGATGACGTAAATACAAAACTGGGCTGAAAGCCAGATGTATTTTTCCAGTGTACATTAGTGCTATTTAACAAAATAAAGCGAGTATTTGCTTACAGACTGTTGTGATGGACACTTAAAATAAACATATACGCTTTCAGGGGAAAATTGAAATCAACTGCTATAATTCTAAACTGACACAACACACAACGAAGGTTTGATTTTAAAGGCCCAGACCTCGAGATCTAGGGCTAGACACAGACAAGTGATGTACAACTTGTCTTAGGTGCAGTAGCAATAGCTATGGAAGAATCTACAGAAAAATCCCTCTGCTGGTGCCTCTCTGAGAGGGATCTGCATTTTTCCAGTTGTAACAAACCTCATGCTCCACTTGGGAATTGTAAATAAGACTGAACATGAGAAGGCAGCTATCAACAGAGACAGAACTGTTTGTTTGCCCCTTCCCCCTCACCCCTCTAATTGAAAAATTAAACTCCTGCATTGATCAAATATTTTAGGGGGTTCTGGGGAATTAATTTGATATGTTTTCACACTGAAGAGTAAAATATCTCAAGTTCCTTTTCAAATTTAAAAATGTTTCAAGTTTCTGATCACTAAACACTTGGAGTCAGCTGAGCATTTGACCATCTCATCTTATTCAGGCAGAAAACTGTAAATGAGACAAGTGGTGGTTCTCAGTGTCCCAATTTAAAATTCTGGTATAGCAGAGGAAAGTCTAAAGTCAATGTTCAACTTAGAACATTCCATGCTAGCCTGAAAAAGGGACACTGGGACTATCCAAGCCGAGTTTCAGATAAAATCCACTGAGTAGGATTCTCAATAGGAACTGTTTGGAAACTTTCTTTTACAATGGGGGTTTTTTTCAGCATTTTGACCTTTTAACCAACCAGGAACATAGGAATAAAATTCTTAAACAGCAGTCCCTTAATAGTTGAAATTCATTTACTAAAACTGAACTCTTGGTAGAACCCCAAGTATCATGAATGACAAATAGAGATGAAGAAGAGCCCAAAATATTTTATGTCTTTTTAGGGAGGAAACAAGGAATTAGAAAACAGACAGAACTTTTTTTGTATAACATGAAGATGAAAAGAAATCAAATAAATACTCTTAGGAATGCTAGAAACTTCAGAGTTGCACAGATCATTACTGTTTTGTACAATATTCTGTTTCTGCAGCATCAATTGCCTTTATTGATACAGTGATCAGGAAATATGATACAATCTTCTAGATAATTATTTTTTCATCATTTGTTTAATTAATTAATTTGCCTATCTAGAATTCAGCTAAATTTTCATCTGCAATAAGCAGTAAATACAAGGCAGATGCTGAAATTATATAACCACTCTGTAGAAGGATGACTCACCTTTCTCGCCTGGTGGTATGACCGTGTTCACAGACATCATCAGATACATTCCAGCAATCAAAGGCTGCCTGCAAGTCAAAACCCAAGCTCTGGTAAACAAGTCCTCTGTAAAACATAACTACAAGTGACATGATATGCCACACCATTTAACAGCACTGATTTCTAAACTTTGCATTACATCTGAAACAGCTGAGAAAGAAGCAGTTACACAGCACTTCCCTCTCCTTTCCTTTTTTTGTACAGTGTTACAATTTTAAAGCATTTTCTGCAAATTATGTGAAATAAGACAGAGCTACCATCTACATAATAGCTGTTCTTGTTCCAGATTTCTAAATATGCAGCTCTTATGCTAGATTAGCTCAGTACTGACAGCAGCACTTGGTAAAGTTTCTTAGCAGAAATTAAATTTTTTGCCAACAGATGACACATGACTTTAAAATTCGTAATATTGTGAATATTATTTTTATTTCACATGTTTTCAAAGGAATCCCTATCTTCTCTTCAAGTGAAAAAATGAAAGGGAAGTATTTTTAAAGATACTCACTTTTGATGTGTCAGGTGTAAAGTTACACCAGAGCAGTCCTTGTGTTTATCTGCACAAATTGTGAAACAGTTTATCATTAGCAACTGAACTGCTGCAAATTATTACATATTACTAAGATTCTTCCACTGTGCAAAAAACATGAGAAGCCAGAACAAGTTTTTATCTTACTGTTTGCAGTAAAACCTTCATACTATAGAAACATTCCTCAAATTTGCACAAAGTTGAACATCACAGTACTGCATTTGTAGCAAAATCCTAATACAGAACGAAACTTTGGTGGATAAAAAACTTACTCCTTTTTTGGCCCTAGAAATTCTGGATCTCCATGAACTAGCATCTGGGAGACGAAACAGTCCCATGTTTACAATAGCAGAAAAGGTTGTTTAAGAGTTAGAAAAATGAAAAATTTCTGAAATGTGATGATTTTTAGCCATTAATAATGCAGCTGCCAGAAATCCTTGTAATAAAGAGGTGAACTTGCGATACCAATTCAGACAGAAATTCAGTTTAACATTGGATATCCAAGAAGGCAAGTAAAAATAGCTAATTTAATTGTTAATGTACTGTATCATAATTATCTGATATGTTTGATATTTAAATTTAAACATACAAACGTCTTGATAGTTACTCAATTTTAGTCAGTGATCTGGGAGTTCAATCTTTGTTCTTTTTTAAGAAGATTTATTTTTCTTAAGTCTGCACCAATAATAGCCGTAATTACAAGATGGATCTAACTCCAAGGGAAGCAAACACAAAATCCTGAAAAAAATATCCTCCAACAGTATATGCTTCAGGTAAGAAAGGGAACAGAGTAGCTTTGGATCTGCTGACAAGTGGTAACTTCACATAGTTTTATCTCTCCCCCAAAACTGAATTTCCAAACTGAAACAGTAGTGCATTTGAACAGAAGAAAGGATAGTGACCAGAGTGGGACAAACTAGAAAGACATTACAGATTAGAAAGTATCAGTACAGTTCATCAAACATTGGCTATTTCAGGCACATCCCATCTCACCACAAGGGATAGTATTCAGTTTATTTTATAACACCACTGCTACTTTAATTTACTAGAATTTGTTTCCAGTATATTCACAGTGTAGATGTATAAATTAATACAGGTGTTGTGCAAGTGAAATAGCTGCTAACGCAATTTCACTGTGCTCTCATAATGCTCACCATGGCATCTGCAAATTCTCAGTTGCTCTACCTCTGTCCCACTCCAACAAACACTTGTGGACTTAAAAACCTGAATCTTTGAAAACAACAATAAAAAGGGAAAGTCTTCCCTGTACACAGAAAAGAAAAACTAGAACAGTAGCTCTTCCATCAAAACTACCTACTACTGTAGCTGTATTGAAAAGGTGCCAGGCAAGAATATGCATCAGTTTTCAATCACAGGCAATGAATGTTTCTTCCAAATTGCCAAATCAAGAATCCAAAAGCATCAGAAAGACTAAGCTATTAGGACAGAAGTAGGGGAATCACTGGGAAACATTCAAGAGAAACTAAATTCTTGGCAATGGTTTTAGAAAAAGTTCAAGATATCTATATACTATTCATCCTCTACTGTTCACTGTATGCAGCTTCACTTATAATTTCAACACCTCTGTGGCTGCTACAAAGTTCTTTGTGAAGTCTCTTTTGCCTCACCCTCCTTGTTTCAAACTAAATTTTTTACTAAAGTTCTGACTATTCATATAATACAGGTGATGCTGCAGAACTCCGTTTCTGTAAGTTTTACTGCTAAAAAGTCTGCATTAAACCAATTCCAGTGGAAGTTGGAAAATGCTTGCTTCCTCTTGGAATATTATTACTTAAAGTAATAAAAGAATTAAAATGCAATCTGTAGTTTTGTGTCTCTCAGTTTTGGAATTTTAGTTGAAAACATCACCATCCTGTCTTCTGTACACTGCTGTAAAACTATGCCAAGAAAATAAAACCAAACCTGTCACGTGCCAAATATGAGTCAAGTTTGAAAAGTTTCATCTTTACTATGTCCTCTTTTAAAAATAGCACAGCAGGAGGAAGGAAAGAAATCCAATATATTTCAGTTAGGCAATATTAAGGTAATTTAACACTATTTAAGTTTTCAGAGTATGAAAAAAAATTAATTCAGTACTTTCATCTAAATAGAGCAATTTCAAAATTAGCGGGAGAGTTGTTATTGCTACTGTACAAGGCAACCACCTAAATCAGAATCGTGAGAAACACAAATCAACTTCTGGCACAAGTATTGGATCTGCAGGGCTGTGTTAGGAGTAAAGTAATCGATGGATATATCAGTCTAGAGTTTTAATGAATTCCTGCAGTCCTTCGTAATTTTGTTTGTAAGTTACATTAGGCCATAACTGAGCTAAACATTTTCCTAAGAACTATAGAGCTATGCTGGAAATGATGTTTCCTTGCTTCTCCTTCCCTGCAGCTCACCCCCTTGAAACACCCAAAGCTCTGAACCCTTCACCCAGGAATGCTGGCTGCAGTGAGTCAGTTCTCAGTACTAATTCTTTTCAAGCTTCACTGTCTGAACTAAGCAAAAATATCCTGAACAATGCACAACACAAACAAAACCTAGCATGTCTTTTGCAGTCTGTCAGTCCAGCCTATCTAACTCCTTTGATTTTGTTGTTTCAGCTATTCTGTAAATATGCACTGCTCTGGGACAAAGAAGGTATTAGTTACTATTTGCCACATGGCAAAGACTGGAAAAATGCATTTTTACATAACTCAGAAACAGGTTCAAATGAAAGACAATTGTCCAGGCAGAGTTTCCAACTCAAATGAAACCAGAAGTTGTGCTTATGATTGCCTTTTGTGTTGGGTGCAAATATAACACAATCAAATATTCCCTGGTTTTCACAGAATCCCAGACTATTCTGAGTTGGAAGGGACCCACAAGGATCATCGAGTCCAACTCTTAAGTCAATGGCC
>JAOXXN010000372.1:1195383-1216726 GCA_026770055.1 Myrmophylax atrothorax
ACTGGAGTTGGCCCAAGGGTTGGACTTGATGATCTGGGAGGTCTTTTCCAACCCAATCCATTCTATGATTCTATTTAGGGGGTATTTGTACCTCCTTCAGTCGCAAAGCATCACAGCATCATGTAGAAGTCATTCCACAGGTGCTTTGTACACAGGTGTGACTTCTAGAAAGCCTCACCCTGAATTTATTCAGATGACACCAACTGATCCAAGCCAGAGGCAACACAGGTTGATACCCATGCCAAGGTTTCATTCCAAACCAAAGTGGTACGGCCCGCTCTGTTTATTACTCCTTGTAAAATGAGACCTGGAAAAAAGTCTGTACATGTAGGGCATGGTCTCAGTCACCTGGAATTCTGGGTAAAACAGAGTGCCACAGAGTGTGAGGAAAAGTGTAAAGGCATAAAAGACCAGGATGTCCAGTGGGCTCAATGTTTCTGTAGAGGATGGCTGGGCCACATGTGCAAATGACAGTGATGCCTTCCAGGCATCTCTCAAGGATAACCAGCTCACCTGGCATGCACGTCAAACCACCTCAGCACATTATGCATTTCTGTGGCCCCAGTGAGCCTCACTGTAACCAAGCTACTGTGTTTATTTCTACAGAAAGCACTGCCATAATCATCAGGGTACCAAGAAAAAAGCCACTTTTTCCTTTTTTTTAGATTATGCTCACAACATGCACTTCTAGATCTTCACAGCTAACAGTCTGGTCATCTTCCCCTTCAAACATGCCCCAATGGACAACCAAAACTTTTTTCAGGGTAGATGAAATGTTTTGATTGACACAGCTGAGAACTACACAGCTTCCCACTGCTACAATATAAAAACCCCAAGAGACTCCAGGGATCCAATCAGGTACTGAGCTGCACAGTTTGGAAATGTGTGGAAGAGATGGTTTGGGAGGAATTCCAGCAGAAACTGCAAGCACAGTCACAGCTTCACCACCACACTCTGGGCCAGACAGCTTTTGTTTATACCACAGTACTTTTAAGAATACATTACTTAGGTAAAAAAACATGCACAGGTTGTTTCAAGCTTTCCTCTCAAGATGTTACCCCATGGAGGAGGACTGCAGGGGAGAAAGATGAAATACAGACACCAGTCTTTCATTTTGTTTAAAAAATGGTCAACCCTCTCATTTAGTCATCAATGCTAATCTTGAAACATCAAGTTTCCAGGGAAAAATAATCCTAGAAGAGATTGTACAGAAGAGGTAATACAACCGATGAACAGATTTAAAAGCAAGGGCCTAGTAAAAGTACAAATAAAAAATCTAACACATCACTGAAATTCATAGCTTCTGTGCATGCAAAAAATTAGACTTTGAACAAAGTGAGGAGCACGGAATACCTTAAAAATGGAGTATAAATGCATATCATACAGTATTGTACTAATAATGGATTTCGACTGCGGTAAAAACTTGGGAGTGAGGGGAGTAGTGGGGGGCACAAAAGTAGAGCTTGCTGACTGCAAATTCTCCTGGACTTCCCAGTGGCATTCTCCCCAGTCTTGGGTAAACTCAAGGGCTGCTTTTTTAATGGTACTGTAATTTTGACTGTGACCTAGACTGAAATCAAAATATTTTACTATGATGGCATGACCAGTATTTAGCTATCGTTTTAGAATATTTACATTGATTAGGGTAACAAAGAACTTTTCAAATTCTTTTTCTATTATACTCTACTCCTTGACTCTAACCAAGACTTGTTAAAAAAGATAATTGAGGTAATTGAGAAAAATTATAAATTTTAGCTCTTGAGCTGAATGTTGCAGAACATTCTGAGGCAGTAACAATGGTAAGAAACTACACTCAGAAATATACTTCTGTTGTCCCCTCTATCTCTTATTCAGTGAAATACAAGTATTTCACTGAATCAGCCTTGACATCTTTTGCACCTACTACTGAACTACTGATGTCAAAGGATTCCAAAATCATCCTCTCCTGTCAAAAGGAACAACTAGTCTGACAGAGGAATTATTAGGTGGTGATTTATGACCTGTACATATACATTTGTTTAGATCAGACAACTATTTAATGTTGCCCTGCCTGATCTCAAAATAAAGGCTATGTCTATGAAGCAGCTCATCCACAGTTCATTTCAGTATTAGCTTTCATGCAGCACAAGACCGGTCTTGCCAGGAGACTCCCAAGTTTTGAATAATTCAGCTTTTTCTTTTAAATCATTCAAGTGTATTCTTGATTATCCACGGACAATCTGAACTTTTGATCAATCCGTTCAGGCATGTTACTTCAATTTCAGCACAGTTTGTCAGCTCAGACAAAACTTCTTGCTGTAGTGGCTAAACTGTTTTTAGGGTCAATTATGACCAAGAAACAGAAGCAGCTACACCATTTATTTGGTGCACAATGAGCCCTGGGATCCTGCTTTTTTCCCTGTGGAAAGGTCAGGGTATCTCAAGAAGGAGGAAATGCCTGTGCACACCTTTAGCATTAGTTCAGATAAAGATTCTACCATGTTGCAGTGAACATCAGAGCCAGCACAGGTCCTACACCATTTTAAGAGCCTTTCAGAAGGCCAGGGGCATTTGCATCAATAGTGTCAAATCAACACAAAAGCTATCACAGATTTTGGTTCAGCCTCGCTATGGCCAGAAGGCAGCAAATTCCAACACAGTTATCTGGATGCTGTATCTTCCTCTCTCCCACTCCTCCCCACTCAAAACTGGCCTGAATGAAACTTCAGACTCCAGGGAAATTAATTTTGTCCCTGCATTCTGAATGCTCCTAAATGCCTATTTTTCCTTAATATAACCAGCCCACATCATGAAGGTATGAGAAGTAGCTCTTGACTTGACATGTTTTAATGTTCTTAGAACTGATCACAAACCATATAACTGATGTTGCCCAAAACTGTGAGGAAGAAACTACAATAAAGAAAAAAAATCTATGTGGCATGACCTTAATTCAGTAAATTGTGTCTCTGTAAAAACATTGGCCATGTACAAAGTAAGAGAAGAATCTTTGATAAATGAGTCCAATAGTGGTGCTCAAACAATTGTTATTTCCCCAGGTAGATGGAAAAGCAAGTGAAGTTATCACTTGCTAGACTGCAGGTAATGAAAGGAATAAAAAATAAACAAGAAAAATAAACTCAACAAAGACAAATAAGACACAGCCATCAGAATTACTTTAATCAAATTAGGTTAGAGGTCTCAGCAAATCTGAATTAACAGGAAAATACTTGCTTTTAAATTGTATATGCTCTCTGCAAAGACTTATAAAAATGAAAAACAATGTCTACACCTCTGAATCTTTAAACAAACCTATTTACAACCTAGACACTTACAGAAATATGTATGTGTACGTATACAAACATTTGTTCATATACAAAATACTACACTAATTATAAACAGATATGGATGCACAGCAGACAGGCATTTATACAACCTGATGCAAGTGTGTCAAAGGCATAAATGTAGATGTCCAAAGTCTTTTTTATGTAGAACACACACACAGTCATCGCTCTAGCTTTGCAGATAAGGCACAGCAAGATGAAAGTGGCAAACATGCCAAAACAGGGATGTGAAATGCTGAGACAGTGAATGCAGAGCTTTTGATTTAGGGAGCACAAAGTGAACAAAACACCTCAGACACTACACACACATACACACAAAAAAGCAAGATTTAGTCAAACCCTGTGTATGAAAAACTGGAAATACCAGATTTAAAGACGACACTGATGCAATGGGTCCGGCTGAGATGGAGTTAATTTTCCCCACAGCAGCCCCCACAGTGCTATGCTGTGTATGGGTGTCTAGAAAGGTATTGGTCACACACCACTGTTTTAGCTACCACAGCATCAAGGCTGTCCCTCCCATGTTTCCACTCATCAGCAGGCTGTGGGTGTGCAGGATCTTGGGAGGGGCCACAGCCAGGACAGCTAACCCAAACTGAACAAAGGGATATTCCATACTACATGATGTCTGCTCAACAATAAAGGCCAGGAGAAAGAGGTGGTGGTGTTTGTTATTTATGACATTTGTCTCCCAGAGCAACCATCACCTGTGCTGCAGCTCTGCTTCCTGGGAAGTGGCTGGGTACTGCCTGGTGATGGGAAGTAGAAAGTATTTTGTTCTCCTCTGCTTTTGCCCACAGACTTTGCTTCTGCTATATTAAACTGCGTTTATGTTGGCTCAAGAGGTTCTTTTCCATCTTATATTCTCTCCATCCTGCTGAGGAGGGGCGGGATAGACCAGCTTGGTGGGAACCTGGCACCCAGCCAAGCTCAATCGGCTACAACTAAGTGAGTATTTCATTGTTTGACAAGTAGCTGTTGAGTACAGCAATCAAAACCAAACCCACACTACAGATTGTCACTGGTGAGTTTCTGCTGGGCAACCTTTGTTCTCCAGGGAGAGTGAAGACACAGTCAGACAGAGTGAAGACACAGCCAGGGAGTTCAAACTACCTGAACCCTACTCTCCAAGTAGGGATTTGAGTCTGTTTCAGCTTTGAAGAACGTAATTTTTTTTGCTTTTGATCCACCTCTTCCGAACATCTTCAGAACATCAATCATATGTAACTACTTCCAGGTATGTGAAAACAAAACAAACTACAAGTACAATCTATTCAGTTTTAAGCAGGATACTAAAGATGTAAACTGGTTTTAAAAGGCCACAGCAGAAACAGTTTTATGTTGGTGCATTTTTCTCGTTGAAGTATGAAAGAATCTCATTCTATAAGATACAATAAAAAGAACAAAGAAAAGCAGTCTGATGGGGAGAGAGATTAATAGAATTTCTGTGTTTTCAGTTTTACTTTGGTCTGAACTTTTTAAGTATCTGTTTTTCTTGCAAGATAAGATTACAACATTTGCAATACTAGAACTGTTGACTGATAGTTCAAAAGGAGATAAAACTTTTGATGAAAGTTTGTTGCATGCTTAAAATATTAATCTAATCATCTCCCCAAAACATGCACAGATTATTCAAAATGGTTAATTTTTTTGTTAGAAATATTTTATGCCATATTATTGGTTCTAAATTCCAGCTCTAGTTACCTTTTTGGTAAATATTAAGGAGATAAATTGTGATTACACAGCTCTATCAGAAAGCCTATATTAAAATTGTTCTACAGTTCAGAATAACTCACATAAACCTTTGTAGCATCAGCAAAAATACCTTATCTGCTCTCTCCTGCAAACCTGGAGAAAACTAGCATAATTACTGGACAGATCATTAACTTCCACCCACGTTCACATTCTCTTATCTTTGGCTCCCCATACCAATTTTAGTGGCATCGTTCTCACTGCTTAGGGATTTCGAAGGGCAAGTCAACTACCAAACCATTTGATAAAGAGAAACTTCTTCAGCTTATCCCTCACTCAGTTTCACTCTGAACATCTGATATAATATTTCAAACACAGAAAAGCAGCCAGCTCTAGATGACACTTTGATTTCTTGGCATTCAATGATGATCTGCTCACTATAGCTCCTGCCTCCTCCTTGGAGACAGTCAATTAGTCATGAAGAATCATAAACCAGGCCTTTTTTCTCCACCTTGTAAAGGGAGTTAGTTAAAGAAAAAAACCAAAAACACTTTAAGTGTGTGAAGACTAGATTGTCATGCATTTCTTCTTCATTCCAAAATTTTCTAGTTTTCCAAGAAATTGTGACACTGGAAAAGGTGTATGTGGATGCAATTCACAAAAAAAAAAAAAAAAAAAAAAAAAAAAAAGCTGGGTTGTAAGAAAAGTAGGTTGCAGTTCTTACCAGTAATTTTCAGTAGAAGAGGGTTCATTACATCCAAAGAGTAACATGTGGTGGACTGTGTCCATGCTGGCATGAGGCTTAAAGTCAACTGGAAAACAAAATGGCAAAGAGAAGTAAGTATCCATATTCTCCCTCCATAAATTACATAAGCAAGAGCATTTTGAGAAATTTTTTCTCTATAATACAAGAAGTAAGGTATGTACATCCCCATTCATGTATTTGCCTTCTGCATTCCATTTAAAAGCTTTCCTTCATTTCCATCCAACAGGCTACCTCAAGATAAAACACTGTACCTCCCTCAGTCATTAAGAAAAAGCAATCCTAATTTTCCAATCAAAACTGCTGTATTTTCCCCAGAAGTTCATTATGACATGTTGTTAACATACCAGTGCATCCCAAACCACAAAATTTTACTACCAGTCTAATTGCAATGACCTTTGAAATTTGCACTTGTGAATTAATAATACTCTTCTATTTTGTTTGCACTTCCTTACAAAAAATACAAACAAGCAGTAAGTTATAGAGTTAAGAGCAACTAAAATCTTAGGCATTAGTGATAACTTCTTTCAGTATTCTGGTTTACATTTTTCCTGCAATCTTTCCTGGGACAACATCTCCAAGCAGGGATTATGATTGATTCTCACTAATACACCAAACCCTCTGGAATGGAAACCAAGATTCGTTTAAAGTCGACATGATCTCATTGACCACATATTTATGAGAAACCTATATGTGAATGTTCACCTCTCAAATGCCTGTTCTTTATTCTATGCCACAGGTAAAAGACTGTTTTGGTTTCTCAGGAGTTTGTGATCCTCTTTAGCGGAGTAGAAAGTTTATCAACACCACACTGTAGTAATATCAACCATGAACATACAGTGATGGCATTTCTAAAAGTAAAACAAGCTACACTCCTTTATAACTATGGAAAAGATGTGTCAGATGCAGGGTATGCAGTAGAATTTTTCTTCTCTTCACAGAGAGGGATACTGGAGGGATTTTAATCTCATATTGCAGCAGAAATTCCAAAGCCAAATCACTCCTCTTGTAACATGTACATAAGATACTGAAGAGCCTTTAAGTAAGTGTCTTTTAGCTCCTAACAAGGAGAGATGGTGAAGCTGCAAACCACTGAAACACTATTCTGCTCCTGAGATCTGTGGATTTATCTGCACTCTTAAATCAGTATTTTAACATGGAGCTGAGGCAGGGTTCTTGAAGTGAATGATGATGTGGATCACTGTCCCAGTTTCACGAGGAAAAAAAATTATCAAATAGCTTCTCAGTCAATTTTTGGACCTATCTGTTGTGAAAAGTGAGGAAGAAACCAGCAAAAAGTCAGTCCAGCTTGAAGACACAAGGCATGCAGTCAGATGGTAAGGAAATGAGCATGCCACAGCTGAGGGCTTGGGATGTAAGAGATGCACCCACATACCTGGGAAGGTACTTTCAGAACCACACTGCCAGCATGGTTAAAGTCTGGAGACCACATAACATCATTTTCCTACAAGCAAATTCTGCTAATTTCAAAGCTAAAAACCTAATTTGTGTTACAGAAAGACCTTCTGCTGTCTTGTCTATAACAGAATTCACTTTATAGAAATTCATCAACAATTCAGTGTCCAGAGATTGGAAAATTAGGGAGGTGTCAGAGGCCTTTAATACAATAAAGGTATCATTGCTTGGCCATAGGAAGGTTTATACATGCCATACTAGAGTAACAAACCCACAGCTTCTCAGAGTTGTTCATGGATGTAAGGTAATAATCCATCTAATTATTTCTATTTGTGTATCTGAACGTAGAAGGCTTCATTTCATTTCTACAGCACAATCTGTCATGGACTTATCATGAGTCAGGAAGAAAAAGACATTTACTGGTCACCCATGTGAATGAATGTCAGGAGGTGAAGACAACAGTCAAGTTTCTTGGCCGAGTGGCACTGTGTCAGACTCAATTTTTACGAGTGTCTGTAGAGCACCCTTTAGGTATCTCTAAAGCTTTAGTAGTGGAAAAAGTGATTTTTATCAATGCCTGCACCATTAAAGACCCAACTGAGCTTCTGGTTTGGTTACTGATTTATAAACTTTAATCAAATATGATTATAAATCAGAAATAAACATTAACCAAATATGATTATAAATCAGAAGAAAAAAGTATATTATGTTTTAAAAATATAACTGGACTGACATTTTCTTGAAAAATTGCATATTACTCTCACTCATTAAGATCCTTTACATATAAAGCTGACAACCATTTCATTTCACAGGAACAGAAAGTATGTTCCTAACATTAATATAAATATACACCAACCCACCCCACAAACAAACACTCCCCCTGCCTCAGTTTGTCAGCATTTACAGCCCTTTGGGACACGAACAGAAATCTCAGCCTTGACAGTCTGACCCTGCACTAAAGAACACAACAAAGAAAATTAACAGCATATGCAAAAATACCCACATGCCTCCCCGAAAAAGGCCTCTAGGGCAAAACTTGCTCCACGTTCTCCTTCTGATTGGTCTTTCATAGGTAAGTTTGATCAGTTTCTTCCTCAGATAATATCTGAGAGATGACTCTGAACAAAGTGGTGAATTCTAGTACAGTATCCCTCCAGTTTTATAGTATAAAGTTATGTCCACTGTCTCTGTGCAAGCATGAATGTCTACTGGTTTTAAATCTTTAGGGGAACAGCAAAGTTGAAGTCTGAACTCAAAGTACTCAAATACAAATTTAGTAACAGTATGGAAAAAAGGTTACAGAAAAAAATTTCTGCTTATTAACAAATGAAATGCCTGAAAACAACACTAAAAAATGAAGCTCTCTCTTCCAAGGCCCTTGCATTTCACCAATATGCAACAAAAATATCCTGCTGCAGGTTCCTCTTCCAAAGTGTCTCAGAGAAGGGAAGAAATAAGGGCAAAACCAGGAAAACAAAGTAAAGAAAAGGCACAAACTAGTGAGTCTTGGTCAAACAATAAGGACACTTGATCATAAAAGTGTCCTTTTAAAGTCCAAAAGTAAAAAAAAAAATACAAAAGGCATTTATTTAGCACTGTGCCATGCAAATTAATTGAACTGAAGGCAGAAGATGTAGGTTCTGCCTCAGCTTTACCATCAAACTGCCTCAGAAACCCAGTTTATTTTTTCAATTATTTGTATTCACACATCCTAATGTTGAAGCTCTTCAGAACACACCCTGCCTTCTCAATACATCACTGAACAGCAACCCAGAGTCACAGTTCATATGTTAGTTTTTAGATGTTTTTATCACAAAGCAAAACAGTATGTTTTAAGGAAAGTTAATTACAGCATTTATTGGCACTGCAGTGATTCCACTTAAACCATAAAAATATAGAAATCTACCCTTTTGAAAAGAAGTATTCCTCCTCTTTGTGCCAATCTTCTATGTCTATTTAAGCAACACAAAATACATGCATGCAAGTTAACAGTTAGCTTAAAAACACTTAACAATATTCAGAAGTAATTAAGGAAAAACTTCTAAGCATCTCGTTTCTTAGATGATGATACCCAACTGTAAAAATCTCTTTTCTGGAAAGATCTAATTTTCTATCCAGGTATTTTATAGGACAGCACAGTCTGCTTTCTTTCTACTCTCTGCAACTGGATATGGTTGAGTCTACTCTTTGTAAAGATTAGGCAACTTCTGCTCATTATGAAGACTCCAATCTGAGAAATCTCTTCCAAGGAAAATGCTTTCCAGTGCTTTTACTAAAGCAAGATGGAATGGATCAGATGATTAAGATTGACCACATACCTACTCATTTTGGGGCAAGTGACAAAAAAGGAAAAAAATCCAAACAATTTTGTTTAATTTTTTTATAGCATTCAAACATAAGAGGTTGTAAGGAATGTTAACATGGTAACATTTTACATTTCACAGAACAAGCTGTTTATTTTAAAATTTGCTCATCAAGTTCCTCTGGCTCTCCAAAGCTCCACCTGACAACCAGAACAGTTTCTCAGTCCAGACCTTATTCTGCTTTGTAATGACATGTACTTAAAAAAAAAGTGAAAGGGGGCCTAATCCTATAAAAATCAGGTGAAGAGCACATAAAAATCAAAACCCTAAACGTTTCTAAATCTTCAGAAAAAACTAAAACAGGTTGCTTTGCATGATTCACATCCAGACTTTGCATAGCTATCACTTCTAAGCAAATTCTTTCAGTAGGTCCTTTTAAACATATACACCATTGAAAGAAGTTTATGCTCCTGTAACACATGTAGACACCAAACAACAGAACTAGATCTGCATCAACCTCTTAAGAAATTAGGCAATGCAAATTTTCAACTCAGTGGAACATTAAATAAAAATGCTTAAGGAAGGGAGTTAGGAGTATTGCCTTTCTATGACTCAATGAAAGCAGAAGAGTGTATTGCACACACAGCACAGCAAGCAGAGTTTACCAGAGAATGAACACTCACTCCCTTTTACGCTTATTTTTCCTTTTGGTGTTACACTCACAATCAAAATGTGAGTTCAGATTCTCACCTCTTTACAAAACACATATGCACAGAAAACACTGAAGAAAATGCACTCAATTTTTTTTAGTTACTGTAATGCAACATGAAAATCAAAACACATTATGCTATTTCTGAAGGATTTCCACAAGGAAACCCACATGGAACAATACACTACATCAAAGACTATGTGGGATTTCCACTATATTTAAGTGCAAACTTCCTAATACGAAACAAAAGTGCACAGAAAGAAAAAGACATTTTAACTCATTGTTTTCTTTAATTCAGTTTATAGCATATTCTGATAGTGAAACTATCTTCAGCCAAGTCAAGAAGCCTTCTATCTACCCAAACAAGCACAGGCACAATAAAAGTCAAAGCACCTCAAAGACTTTCTGAACAGATGGTGTTTTGCTGATCTATGGGATCACAGCACTGTAAGTTATTACAGTATTTCTCTCTACTTGCCTGCCATCTTATTCATGCCCTGGCATTTAAAAGAAAAAAAGAAAAAAAGAGGAGGTGAGAGGGTTTGGTTGGTTCTGGTTTTTCCTCATGTAAGTAAAATCTTACTGCAGCCAACATTGACTAAGTGCAAAGGATTTACAGCCTGTACCAGCAGGTAAGCAAACAGTGTGCTCAGCAGAGCAGAATTAAGTGTCCAGCCAGAGACAGGAAGCCAATACTTTACAAATGGGACTGTTTGGTACTGACATGCCAGAGGCATCTGCATGCAGCTCCTTAACTACAATTACTCATGAATCTCTTCAGATACAGTTTGTTATCCTGACTCTAAGTAGCTCTCTCTAGTTTGTTTACGCATTAGCCATGACAAATGCACCTTGAAAGCTCTGACAGACAAAGATTACCTCAATATGAGTCAAAGAGAAAAAAGAAAAGTGGAGGTTCTTCAAAATGGCTTGCTTAGGTGCTTCCAGTTACCCAGTACTCACCTACATAGGCTTCATCATCCACTGGCAGGCGTAACGACATGCAGAGGTAGGTATCAGACTAATAAAGACAAAAGAAAAGAAATTACCCTTAAATTGGGAATGTTCAGAATTAAAAGGACGCAAACAACACATCAACAATTTTCTGTGCTTTCTGAAGACAAATGTGGGAGTACTGAACAAATGAATATATACAAAAGGACCAGCTAGAAGAAAATATCACCTACATCACTAAGATATTTGGCCAAAGATGATGTATGTTACCTGGATTACTGCTGTAAGAAATAAATTCATTGCCCTAGTTTATTTAGCTGTAAGAAAGATTAGGCTGTAAGGCCATCAAAGTGGTTATTAGGTTGATAGCTACATTATTAACTATTTTAAACCTTTTCAGCTTTTCAGGCTCTTTAGGAAAGGAAATATGTCACCTACTGGAATTTCACTACACCTATGAACTAAAAATCTTACAGGACTTTCACTTTCATAAGGAAATCTAAATGGATAAAGATAAAATTCCTGCTATCAGAAACTTTAAACCTCACTTGAAAGAGGACACTGCCAACAGGTAAACAATTAAATGCACCCAAGGAAGAAGGACAGGTACAATGGTGATAACAATGTGCGATTACAGGGCAGTGATGTGCATAGATAAGGAAGGGTATCTGGTGTTTGTGTTAGAAGATGGGAAGGATGAACAGAGGTCAGCTGATAAAACTGATGTGAATGCCTTTGTGTCCTCTAGTTGCATTTACACAATGATGATACTAAAGCCCTCTAGAAACAGATAAGGCAATATTCTACTTTTTCTATTTAACTTGGGCTGAGAAATAGAGTTTTTTTTTAAAAAAGGACAGTCTAATTTAGAACCTTATACCCAGATTTTAAGAGACTACTGCAGCAATGCTTCACATTGTAGTAGAAATAAACAGTATCAGATGAATGTTCAAATGCCAAAAGAAAGCCCAACTCAGGGTTGATCTGTGTGGGCAGCACATTCCTGACTCATGTAAGGAGTTGGTTCCCAGTGAGGCACCCATGGAGCAGCTGCAGCTACGAAGTGAAAGGCCTATTCTGGCCCCTTCACCTTTCTGTAAGTCCAGTAGCTCATTGGAAAAAAAAATGCAGGTTTGTTGGCAGCCTTTCCCACAGCATTGACAACATGAGATACACAAATTAAATACATGCAACTAAACTACCTACACAAAGACAAATGTTAAACTTGGCTCCAATCATTTGCAAATCATTCCACTAAGAACTACACCACCACCACCACCATCACAAGCTGAAGATGACACAAAATCATTTGAGACTTCTTTGTGTTCCTCCTCCTGTTTGGAAATGTCTACAAATGTCTTCCATGAACCAGTTATATATTTTACAGAGCTTAAGTTGCCTGTTGGCTGTATGTCCCTAAATTAAGAAATTCCAGTAATTCATACAGTAATTATTGCAAAACAATAAGGTGAATGCTCATAATCTAGGTACAACCTTACTGGTAGTACCAAAAAGTCATCCTAATTTCAGGGAATAATGCAGAAGATTAGATTCTTAGAACCCAAAAAATTAATTTTCAGTACCTTTTTTCATCAAGCATTATCTGGGAATCTGGAGAATGGAGTGTCTTGAAAAAAAATACTAAATACAATGGCCTAGAGTGAAGCTGTGGAAGAGCTCAACTCAGCAGAAGCATTATTTTAGAAGCTACTTTTCTTATTTCAGCTTGGAGATATTTTTGACTAAACAATCAGTGACTGCAACCCTTTGAGAACAGTTCTGGTGTTACATGGACCTTCGGATTGTACATCTACATTGCATGGTCATAACCTTTAAACAAAGAGTTGGTTAGTTCCATCATACATCTGTTACCTCGCTGTGACTCTAGATAAGAAATGAGACTGTCACGTGTGCATAACAAAAAGAAAGAAAGAGGCCAAAAGAATTTGGTTTGCAAAGGCTCCAGAAAGTACTAAACTATGGCCAAACAATGAATTCAGAATTCATACAATATAACTCAAAAAAAAGTTTCTTTTCCCAGAAGGTGCTTGAAATAAGGAGATTGCACAGAACATGTTGGTGTTGCTCTAAAAACATTCTTCTGTTTTCTAGAATTTAACTCATTCACATCTTGTTTAGTAATTTCTGCTCCCTTGTTTTCTTTTTAACTTTTTTGCATTTCCCATGTAAACTGTTACACTTGAGAACCCAGAAAGTGCAATTAATCATAACTGAAACAGTGATAACACTTCCAGAACACCCTTAATAAAATGCCCTCAATTAGGACCAAGAGGTACATGAAGAAGGCAGTGAGTTAGGAGGAAGTCACTACAGAAGGACTTCCTCTCTAAAGAGGATTCTTCACTTCTGTGCTCTTTCTGCCATAAAAATGAACTAACAGTACTTGAATTATAAAGTTGTTGGTTATCTCTTGCTGTGAAATGCAGGGAAACAAAGGTTGTCTTTTCTGCCACTGCTTCTTGGTGCTGTACTTGTCTACATGAGAAACAAGCTTCCTGTACAGTTAATGTGGGACACTGTGAAAGGAAGAAGGGAAATGGGGAGGACATGTGAGACTGAGAAAAGAAAATAGAAGTATGTAAGGGTAGTCATTGACTCCTTTCACTTACTTTTTTAGAATTTTTTTTAGAAATTGCAAGTTGGTTTCCATTGCATTCTTCCCTAGTACTTTCCCCAAATCTACACTAGACTGTTGCATTTCAGTTTACTTGGCACATACAGGCAACAGGTACACATGAATGTGACAAGTATTAAGTCCCTTCTATCATCATTACAGCCTTCTGTTGTTGGTGTTGGGATTTGGCTTTCTTTTTCCTTTTAACAGAAGTCTGAATGGACTGAACTCTTCCTGTGTGTTTCCTAGCTGTTCAACTACTGACTCCTCAGGTAAAATCAATAAAATATAATTACAAATGTGCACCTGGATGAACTGAGAGCACTTTTCACTCAGGTAGAAGCTAAACTTCTGTTTTGCAGGAGTGTATTTTGCTGGAATAACACCTCTTGCTCCAAATAACAAGTTCCAGAGGGGTGCTCCCCAATAACTTGAAAACATCATTTTCTCTTCAGTGTTTTTGAAAGTGCTATCTGCAACAATGAGTCATCATCTACTGCAGCACAACATATTGCTCTTTTCAAGCACCTGCAGCACTCTAAAAAAGTAGATCTTTTAATGACATATGTAATTCCCTGCAATGGCTCATTGCAAAACAAACAAAAAAAATATCATTGTTTATCTTGCTTAATCAAACTACAGTGAAAATTAAAGTGGAATCTCAGAGTTTGAGGTGAACCTTAAAAATGCTAATGCTAATTTTAAAAATCTTAATTGTTCTCATTTTTACTCAGTTCAGTAGAACATAATCAACTTCATACCTGAAAGAGTGTACCATTGAAGCTTTCATGGAGTATATTGAGGGTTAACAATACTAGGTCAAAAGTATCAACCCTTTTAAAATGCTTTTTCCTTGGTTTTTAGCAGCTTGCCAAAGTTGCAGCAATGTACAATTTAATGTAACTACATTCACTAACACATCACCTGAGATTGTGGTGTAAACAGCAATTCCAAATAAACACATCTTACTAGCATAACTGGAAATATTTCACTTTATAAAACTCTTATTTCTCGTTTCAACAAACTTCAACAACTCAGTTTATGAAACCAAAATTTACAAATAAAATTAATCAGATAGAAAGAATTTTCTCTCATTTAAGGTTACCTTTCTGCTGCCTACTGTTCCCAGAACATGGATATGTATCTGTAAGAGTTGTCCTGATTAGTTTGTTTGTTTTACGCAAACGATATTGTAGGGAAGGCATTGTTTTCCTAGCCTGCTAGTAAAACAGTAAGTGGCAAAAACTGCAATTCCCTCACCTGCTTAGGTGTCACCCCAGGCATGCGAATGTCCAGTGCAAAATCTGACAGACCAAGTGGAATCACTGGCTGGTCACTTCCAAGGCAGTCACTGGAAAGAGATCTGGTAGTATCTTTGTATCTTAAAAAGAAGGAAGAAAGATTTTTTTTTTTAATACTGATTTTTGTTATGTCTTTCTAAAAGGAAGGGTCTCCTGAGCTAGAGGAGGAAATTTGACAATGCTGACTGATTGATCTGAAACTTTCACTCCTTCATGAGCTAAGGAAAGCATCATAGTTATCATGCAGCACTTACTGAACTAGTTCCTTTGAGCAATCATACCAACTAGTTTGGAAAACATTGGCTGAAAATGTAACCTATCATCTCATCCTAATAAATTGTCTGAGGTACATGGATGTGCCGACATAGAATTAATTCACAATAAAATGTCAAGTTGTGTTAATAATCACAACAATTTTGGGGTTTTCTAAGACTATGTGTCTGATTTATACCTGTGTACAGACTAAATTTAAATTACAAGCAAAGGGAAAACTTTTAATTCAAACACTATGACACTTATAGCAACTTCTAAGCTACTGCAAGTAGCAAAGTAAAACAGTAAGTTTTCAACTTCACACGAATATCAAATTCTGTACTGAATGCAACATAGAAAAAATCGTATGACAAATGTAGATCATTGTAAAGAAGTTAATGGTTAGACATGAGAAACATGATGTAACATTGACCTATATTCATGTATAAATAAACATAGAAGCAACATGATAAATACAGTACTCAATATATCTCCCTAACAGCAAACCCCTTTTTCAGGAGCTAAGAGGCTGCTTCTCTTGTCCACACTATACTGAGTTTTTACCTATGTGATTTTGCATTCAAACCACCCCTAAATTTCCCAGGGTTGCTCAGTTTTAAGTTAGTTGATACCTTCTTGTTAAAACATCATTTCATACTGCAAGCTAACTTGGCCACATGAAATACACTTGGAGTCTCAAATACAGCTGTAGTGTTACTGAGAAAAGTTCTACTTTCTTGTTTTATCATCCTAAACGCAACTTTAATGAGCAACCTATGGATAAAAGATGAGTTTCTGCCTTCAGGGTGACTAGAGTGACATTTCAAAATTGCAGGAAGAAAATTCAGAGCAATACCAAACAAATATCACACACAGTTTAATCTAGGACATGCTTTCATACTTCTGTAACACTGTGACTACATGCATCCAAACATACAATATTTTCCCGCATAACCCACCTCTTGAAGACAGAAAGTGGGCTCCTGAACCCCAGGCAGACGTTTTGAAACAGAAGAAGCAGTATTAGCAGGTTGTTAACGAGGCCAGCCATTTCCACCCTGCTGTTCCTGGCCTGATTAAGTGAGCAGAAAAAGGGCAGCGTGGTTCTATCGGCTGTGATCCTGACAATTAGGCAGCAGCAGCAGCAGTATCATTTCACCACTTCATTATTATGTGCTCTGCGGGCATCCTCCAGCTCCTGACAGACCATCTGTCTTGGAAGGCGATGCACTGTAAATCACAAAGGTGGATGATGCTGTGTTGTCTCTATTATTAGCTGGAAAAAGCTGTTGAAGAATCTTCCCTTGCAGACAGATGACACTGTACTTCTGTCCACTTAAGGAACCGAAAAGAAGTGTCACTCCTGATGCTTTCTGCCCAGGTCGTGCAGCTAAATCTGCATGTTCCTTATCAATCCACAGTGCCAGAGACTTCAAGTGGCATCACAGAAACTAGCGTCAGTCATCCTTCAGAACCTGTAAAAATAGAAGCAGATAAAGGATGACCAACACATTACAGCATTAGTTCCCAGCAAATCCCCGCTGAGGCATTTTAATACATTAGGAAGTACTTTCATAAGCTTTAGCCCAACCCAACTAAGGACTGCACAGGTTCTGTTGATTCCTCCCCTTCCCTCCGTACAGAGTCAGAAACCAACACATTTCATAGTGATATGAATATACAAAACGTCCTCTCAAACATATTTTACAGGATAGGAAGAAACATAAAGACCTCCTCAAGACACAAAAGGCAAAGCACAGAGTATTTCACGCATAAAAACACTTGTGTGTTCTACAAGCAGCAAAACCAGAGCCAAACATTGACATAGCAGGAATCAAGGTTTGCAAATTTCACCAACTATCACCAAATGTTTCTGCACATATTGCAGGCTTGGAGAATACTTTTAATTCAACATGTAATAAACCATTACATCATTAAGGTATCTGTTTCTTATATACTTCAGTTACTTTTTATATCCATTTCAGAAAACCAATACCTACAAATTATTTCTGAAAACACTGTAACAATAACTATTGAGATCAGAGTGCTTTACATTATTTAAGTAGCTTTCTATCCTTTTATATATTGAGGCTGTTTTAGTGTAAACTATGACTCTCCTTTCTGCTTTCACTTCAACTGTTCTTACCTCCCCATTTTAGTCAGCACAATAATCAATTTTAAAATGTTTTTTTGAATAATAATGCTAGAAAATCATACACTGTCTTACTGAAGACATATAGTAGTACTTTCTGGTTTTTATCCCAGAATTCCAATTTTGGCAGAAGGAAAATGTCAAGTCATAATAAAAAATCTTTAGCATGTATTATGTAGTAATTCTTCTAAGGTAAATATTAATATGAAAAAAAACCACTCAAGACCAAATATCTCCCAGTCCCTGGAAGACAGTTAAAATATTGTTATAAGTATGAAATAGAAAAGGAGGATTTTGACATGAAACCCATTAAAATCCATGTGTTTTATGAAAAATCACTCCCATTTCAGGGCACAGGGACCAAAAAGGCCTCTGATAAAAGTGCTTATGCACAAATAAGAAGCCACACTGGCTGAACAGCCACTGCCAGTTGTTAAGCTGCTGCACTACATTTGCATTGAACTATTTGCAAGATTTAAAAGTCTGATTACATTCATCATCATTAAACTTGCAAATTTTATTCATTCAAGGATGGCACAAAAGACACAGTCACAAACAGCCAAAAATAGACTTCATATTAGTTTTCAGCTTGCCAAAAATACGCCAAAGCTGTCCAGAACAATTCATGCAAGCAATGACACAGTCTTAGTTCCTTTTTTAATGTCTTTAGTTCCTTTTTCATGTCTCCACTTTTGTGATCTAAATCATTTTCAATAGTGAACTATGCAAACCTGCAAAACATAGCACAGGACCTTCCTATGATGGAAAATAATTTAAAAACAACAAACCAAAAAGAGACAAGTGTGATACACTGACAAGCTTCATAAAAGTTAAGACAACTACAAAAGCAGAAGACTTCATTGCTTTTACTCTTTAAGGTATAACTATGCAATGGTTACTGCTCAGTGTCTTTGTAAACCAACTGACCAGAAGTTTTACTACTTCTTTTTATTTGCATTACACAACAAATTGTGTCTTTTTTCTTTCCAGACCACACTGCAAATGCATTTGATAAGCAAGAACTATGAAGGACAGAGACAGGAAAAATACAGTAAAATTTAACATGTACAGAATTAAAACATTCAATTTTTTTTTAATAGGTCCAGTGACTAGAACTAAAAACAAATGCTTAATTTTTGCCAGCTTCAAGAAGTCTGAGATTGGTTATATCAAGTCTGCTGCAAACATCTAGCTGGTATACAATTTAATAAAGGCAATTCATTTTATGTAAAGGAAATAAAGGAAAAGAACTGAGAAACTAGATCATTAAGTCTTGCCCCATCTGAAATATGAGAGTTTCTTTATAGGAGCTTTTAATTTTCACTACAAGAGTTAATCACAGTAATAGTGAAAAGTAGCAGAATACACCTTAAAGTTAGAGGAATATGTGACAATTCATGGCTTTTAGAATGCTGACCACAAGAGTGGAGGGAAGAGTAATACTCTGAAATAATCTAAAAAAGCAAAGAAATAAAATCTGTACTGAGATAAATCACATATGACTAACATCTCTCCATTCTACTTAAATAGTCCAATTTCATCTCCAAATGCTTTTTAAATTTTATCAGCTGGATGAATATGAAATGGATGAGAGTTTAACGCACCTGGTACTTCAGATTAGACACCTGCACAACCAAATTTTACATTTGGAAGAAAAGAGAAAAAAATAAAAAAGCAGCACTATCCTGAAGTGATTTCAATGTAATTTTGCAATTTTAGGCATGATGAAAATACAGAAGGATATGAGACAACAAGGGAAAAAAGTGAGGATGAGAGATTCAGTAATAAGATTACATAGTTACTTAGGTTCATTATGTGGACATCCAGATACCACTGGATGGGTAAGAGATCCCAAGGGAACAGAAGTAGCGAAGTAAAATGACATAATTGATGACAAAGACTAAAGTGAAAGGAGAGAAAGGGAAATGAAAATTAGATTGAGCAATGTAAGCACGGTATTTTGTCCCACATGCCCCACCCAGACATAGCAAAAAACAATTATGTAAAAGGGAGTCAAGAAAAACAAAAGCAACCAGCACAAAGACTGAAGGGGGAGGGGGGAGGAGAAGAGGGGAGAGTGGCCAAGAAGCTGAAAGTCAAAACAGAATGAAAAATAGAGCAATGGTATAACAATGTAATGTTACACAAACTAAAACTATGTCTTTTAATCTCCAAAAATCAACTACAGAAAAAGGAAGCTCTACATTCACCACAACTTCATAAGCACATTATAGTAATTTCTTGTTTTCAGTTTCGTCACTAAAACATTTTGTGGACAGTATCAAGTGAACAAGACAGAAGCAGAAACCACCCTTTAACTCCCCACTACCTTCAAAGAAAAGAAATTAAAAGATGATTGAAGTTCCTGGAGATTAACATGCAAGCCTATCACAGATGGTAATTTCTCATAGTTGAACATCTTTCTTGTTTCTTATGCATTGAAATCACAGAAATGAGCAAGGATTCCTTGAGCTCTCTCCAGCTAAAGCAGAGTCCACGTTTTGGTTTAGGCAAAATTAAAAAAAAACAAAAACAACAAAACAAACAACTTAGGTAACAACTGGGTATACAAACAATATCCAGTTTAACAAATGAACTGCAGCCTGGCCTCCAAGTTGAAGCACTTTGCTTCTAATAACACAGGATAATCAATATGTTGTGGGATCAGCTTACAGATTCATTAATGCACTCAATGCAGCCACTTATGACACTTCAGTCAAAGATGCACAGAAAAGCACATTTGGCAAGAAGCTGTCAAATTAAACAACCTCTTGATCTTCAACATCAGTAAAAAACACCTCAGAAAACAGATATGTAGTGGCTGGGGGAGCAATGTCAAAACCAGAGATCTATAATGCAGATGACACCGGACTAGGGCAAGTGACTGATAGACCAGAGGGTTGTGCTGCCATCCAAAGGGACCCGGACAAGCTGGAGAAAGGGTCTGACAGGAAACTCATGAAGTTCAGTAAGTGAAAATGGAAAGTACTGCACTTGGGAAGGTACAAGTCCAGACTCCAGCACAGTCTGGGGGCTGCCCATCTGGGAAGTCGCGAGGTAGAAAAGGCCTTGGGTTTTGGTACTGGGGTGGCTACAGTGGGTGGGTTCTGTAAGAAGCTGCCAGAATCTGTCCCAATGTCCAACAAAGGCAGTGCCAGTGGCTCCAGGACAGACCTGCTGCTGGCCAAGGCCAAGCCCATCAGTGAAGGTGGTGTCACCTCAGGGATAACCGATTTAAAAAGGTGAAGTGTTACTGCAAAGAGCAATTGCAGGCAGAGAGAGGAGTGAGAACATGTGAGAGAAGCAGCGCTGCAGACATCAGGGGCACTGAGGGAGGAGGAGGAGCTGCTCCAGGTGCAGAACATTCCCATTCCCCTGCAGCTCCTGGTGCAGCCCATGGTGAGGCAGTTGTGTCCCTGCAGCCCAGGGAGGTCCACGATGGAGCAGAGATCCCATGGAGGACTCCATGGCTGAGCAGGTGGATCTTCTAAGGAGGCTGTGAATCCTGTACAGGAGCAGGCTCCTGGCAGGACCTGTGGTCACATGGAGAGGGAAGCCCACACACACTGGAGCAGCCTGTTTCCCAAACTACTGCAGCCTGTGGAAGGGACTCATTCTGGAGCAGTTCATGAAGAACTGTAGCCCATGGAAAGCATCCACACTGGAGAAGTTTCATAGAATCACAGAATGGATTGGGTTGAAAAGACCACCAAGATCCTCAAGTCCAACCCTGGGTCCAACTCCAGTCCCTTTACCAGATCATGGCACGCAGTGCCACGGCCAAGCTCAGTTCAAAAACCTCCAGGGATGGGGAATCCACCCCCTCTCTGGGCAGCCCATTCCAAG
>JAOXXN010000372.1:1259927-1295752 GCA_026770055.1 Myrmophylax atrothorax
TGTTGGAACAAGAAGGTCTTTAAGATCCCTTCCAATCCTAACCATTCTCTGATTCAATGATTCATGGTACAGGTACAAAGGAATTGACTAGAAAAAGTACTCTTGATTTATCGCTTGTTAACAGAGTTAACTGGTTAAATCTCATGAGTGAAGTGGTGACTGGTGACCATCTTGGCCACAGCAACTGTGAAGCAGTAGAGTCTAAAATCTCTGATGACAAAAGGAAAAGTGCCAACAAAACTTCAGCCCTGGAGATTTCAGTCTGCTCAGGGAACTATTTAGTGAGGTCTCCAGGAAAATGCTTTAGAAGGTGCTGGAGTCCATCAGTGCTCGTCACTGTTTAAGCACCACCTCCTAAAGGCGCAGGAACAGGCTATTCCAAAATGTTGGAATTCAAGCAGGTGAGGGAAAAGGCCAGTTTGGCTGAGCAGGGAACTTCTCTTTTAGCTAAGGTGAAAAAATAAAGTGTATGGCCAGCCTAAGAAAGATTGCGTGACACGGGAGGCATATGGGGATGCTGCTCACCACTGTAAGCAGAAAATTTGTGTGGCCAAAACTCAGATGGAGTTGAAATGGGCCATAACTGTGGGAGATGAAAAATCTTTTTAAATATGTCAATACCAAAAGCAGCCCCAAAATTATGTTGGACACTTACATGATAAGGATGGTCCCCTCACAGACAGGGACATAGACAAGGCAGAGATGTTTAATGCATTCTTTGCCTCTGTCTTCATCACCAATGATGGACTAAGGAGGTCCCAGCATCCTGAGCTGGAGAACCATGGCTGTGATAGGCATAAACCCCCAGTTGCCCTGGACTTTTACAGAGCCTATGGCTTCAGTTGGATGTATAAGTCTATGGGACCTGATGGGATTCCTCTAAGAACACTCAAAGAGCAGCTGATTTCATTGTGAGGCTTTTCTTATTGATCTTTTTGATGATCTTGGGAATCTGGAAGGGTCCCAGTCAAGTGGAAGCTGTCAAACTTACAACTTCCAACCCAGGACCTTCTATGATTCATAATTCACTTCCACGACACTCCAAACAGGTTCAGAATTCTCTCAGCCTCAGGGTTATGTTGGGTGGGGATCTTCATTTGTGCACAGATACAAAGGATTTTTTCCCCCTCCTATTTTTAAACATTCAAATATCCATCCTACACATGTGACTTTTCTTTACAAGAATAGACATTTCATTTGACAAAGGCTGATGACTAGATGATCTGAATCCTTAGAAATTGGCTTTCTTAGACTACTCTCACTGTCTCTGTGTTTTAGGATGTTGTAACCTTGCACAGAATGTAGAGGACACATTGTAGAAGTATCATGCAAACTGTGAGTCATAGGAATCTTATTTGTAGATGCTAGTAAGAGTTATTTTGGTAAGGTCACCCAGTGGGCTAAAAGGCTGTATTAAATACTGCCCACTCTACTAAAACAATAATGCAATTAAATATTTCCTGTTTTTTTGAGAAATTACTTACAGAGGAACATGCTATACAATAAAGAAACAAAATTAAAACTCAGCTTTATAATATCCAGAAAACAAAACTTTGGCATATCTTAGAAATAGTATACCAAAATAGAGAAAGAACAGCAGAAATGTAGAACTTACACATTAACTTACACATTTGCAAAGTGAAAAGAAAGCATGTTACTGAAACCACTCTATACAAAACATAAAGCTGGGGACTAGGAACAAATTTAGCAGGATGTCTTTGACAATGTCATTCTGCCTTGGGAAAAAATTATTGTAGCATAAATATTCTGGTTTTTCTTTCTCAGTGGCAGACAATCACAGAAACTTCTGAGAGACTGAGGTCTCAGTAGGCAGAAAATAATTGATGAAGAAGAAAAGACATCATGTCCTTTTTAAGAACAATCAGAAAAGTATACTAAATACCAACTGGAATTAAACACAAGCAATTTTTGAAGTTGAATCATAGCTGCATTTAGGCAGAGGACTTAGGGAATCAGAGACTTTTCAGCAGATATTTTTCTACTGAAAACCCATAAATACTCACTTCAGTTCAAAAGAAACTTCTAAGCAAAGTTTGATCCATTTCACTCTGTTTTAAAGGTAGTGAAGGAAGAAAGTGACCCTCTTTCACAAGCATGTGTGCCAGTGAAAATGCTATGTCTAAAGCAGTTTGATCCTCTGTGTATAATCAAAAGAGCATGAAGAACAAAAAGAACTAGATTTTCTTCAAATTAGTAATAATGCCATAATTTTTCTGCCCTCTCTCCTTTTACAATGTGTGTACCCAATCACACATCAGCAGTGTCACAACTTGTTTAAATTTTAACTTCGAATCTGATATTTCTTAAAACCAAAACAAAACCCTACAAAAATTTCCTTGATTTATATATACCACAAAGCTGCAGTTTTTATTAAGCAAAAGTTCTTAGGAAGGGATGTTGCCTGTTGCAGCTCTCAGATACCTTCAGAATACTTCAAAATAGGTGTCTGAGGCTTGCACGGTGGTAAAATCAATGTGCAGAAAAAGAGTGATCGATTCCTCTGTTGGAACACAATTGTTCTGCATGTATTCACCTGTACATGAACCTGTCTGTTTTTCAGGTTGGGTTGGAGTGAGAGCAGTGAGTGCACAGCCCATGTACCTTTGTATTAATGACATGACCTTTGCTACCTTTTGAAATGTTATCCTGTAAGGACTTAATCAAAAGATTAATGAAACCAGTGGGCCGCTTCAAATTGATACTAGACAGTTTATAAGCAGGAGATACTGTAACAGTGGCAGCATTGTTAAACACTTACTTTGCATCTCTCTTTACAGAGAAACACAGAAGAGATCAGTTCAAGCCACAGATCAGTTTACAAGTAATGACAGAGAGCGAAACAGATATGTACAGATTAGAGAATTGCTTCTTAAAAGCTTCAATCCACTTAATGCAGGCAAAGCATGCTGCCCTGGTGAAATGAATCTGTTAGTCTTGGAGGCTGCAAGTGAGGAAATAAGCAAAGCAGTAACTATCTTTTTCTCTTGCTTTGGGATTTGCTTTAGGGGATTGGAAAGTAGATAAAACAGTGGTAATTATTTTAATTGTTTGAAATGAAAGGAAACATAACAAAAAAATTTAGGAGTGATTGTTTTCATCTGGGAGGAGTGCTGGGCACCCTAAGAAAAGACAGAAGGCAAGAAGGAGAAAACACTATCAAAAATAATGGTGAAAAATTTAACTTAAAAGTTTAACTTAAAAATGTTACCACTTTGAACGTGGTAAAATACCTGTCAAGTACCTGAACATTAATGAGTATGATAGACTGCAGAGCAATAAAAGCAAATTAGACTTTTCAGAGTTCCTGGTTTCTCTATGTAAGTAGGTGTCCACAGTCTGTACACCACCAGTGTGGGCTCATTACTTGATTTGTCACATGCTGGTCCTTTTCTGAGAGGTCATCCTGGTAATTCAGCTTGTGAGAGCAAGTGTTTATGCCATTATGCTTCCAGGGATGGGGAGGAAGTCTTTGGCAAGCAGGATATTCACCTTTCAACATTTTCAAAAGCTCATAATACTGCAAAACTAAGAATCTTAGTGCTGACCTTCTTTGCATCAGAAAGGAGCAGATATTTGGGTTCACGGGTGAAGAGGTCTGGTACAAGCACAGGGCTCATCTCTGCAGTCACAACAGACTTGCAGCTGCTCTGATAGTCCTTCTGGAGTTGTTGCACTGCGCAGAGAGCTAACCAGCCCATCCATTTTAAAGGCATTTGGAGGCACAGGTGAATGAGTCATCAGGGAAAGTACATTTCTCACTAAATGACCAAATTTTGTATGTGTGCATTTGTACCTGCTGTTATTATGTTCTCATTTTAATTTTATTGTCACAATTGCATTCTCAATGTTTTGTTGTGATGCCTTGATGCTTTACTGAAATGGAAGGGGAAATGACTCAGGAGTGCTATGACAATACAATCTGGTCTGTTTCTATCTAGTACTTGATTCACTTCCAGGTTGTTTTGTTCAGTTTCAAAATGTCAGGGGAAAAAACAACATTACAATTATTAATTTTTCAAGACATGCAACTCACACAACACTGATAGTTTTTCTGAAGTTGTGAGAGCACCAGAAGGAATTATAACAGAGATGGTAAGCTGTTCTGCAAACACTAGGAGCAAATAGATTTGATTTAAGCTGATAAGAGCATGAAAGAATATGAGGAACTCAGTAACAGGTACAAATACATCATAGTTAATAAGGGTTTCACTGACCTCCAGAATTTCTTTGTTTTAGACTATCCAGATAAATATCTAAAGGTTGTCTCTTTGGGTTGATAAAAGATAACATATTTGACTGGATTTTTGGCCATGTATTTACCCTAGTTACAAAGCCTAATACCAAAAATCACTTAGAATGGATGCTGAAGAAGAAATGTATTTTACACTTCCATCACAGTCCTAGACTGGTTTTCTGCAGGGGCACCTCACACAGACACATACACATAAATCAACATACTGGGCTGAAATTAGCAAGGCTATTTTTTTTGTTAGTCTTGCTGGCTTCTCTCACACCCTTTCTCTCTCCTCATCTTTCCACAGTCACATCTACTCCCTCTTCCCCATGCTGTGCCAGTCATGAGCGGAATGGGCTCACACTGTTCATGTGTCCCCATGTCTCTTGGTAATGTACGCCAGTCTGTCTATCTTGAGTGGTATCAACTGGTAGCTCATGAGATACGAGCTGACGTCTCTCTTAGACCTCTAACTCTGTCCTAGCACTTTGACTACAGCAGCAGAACAGTAAGGTTACCAAAACTGGGGCATAATTCTGTATTAATTACATGATTCAGGATGCTGAATAAGACTTCTAAGAAGGAAGTGCAGTAATTTATCAATATATTCTATTTTGACCTGTTTCTTTAATTGCTTGCTTCCTCTTCTTCTTGCTTTGCTTTTCCTCCTCTTCCTTCTACAGTGTCATCATAAAGACCTCACAGCAGAATGATGGATTGAAATAGGCATGTTTGCTCACAGCCCTTTAAGCTTTCCTCTGCCCCTGGAGTTCTTCAGATAGCATGTAAATACAAAAAATTAACTCCTCTTGAGTTAATCCTCCTCCATCTCTGCTTACCAAATAATGTTTGTTAAATACATGAAAAATAGTTGAATAATATACTCATACTGAGCGCAGTATCTTATACCCTGATCATGCAAAAGATACTGTCTGCACAGCCATTTCTTATTAAAGACAAATAATACCATGGTATAAAGGATAAACCATTTGTTTGGCAGGGTGCTAATTATTTATTGTGTATTTTATTACTTCATTACTAACATAAGAAACATTCTCATCCGTTGATTCTTCATTTTTGAACTTCTCATCCACTACATAGACAGAGATTGTCATACTTGAAAGGAACTTCACTGGAGATACAGTTACAGACTTACTGTCTTTTTTCTGGTGGTGGGAAGGGGGGTTTTGGTATTATTTTTTTTTTCTTTTCATCTGTGAGCAGGACTCACAGCTGATGACTTATGTTAAGGCACAATTTAGTTTTGGACACTAGCCTGAGTGTCACCAGATCTTACAAATTAGAGATTAATAAAAATTCTGTTGGTAGATTTTGACAAGGTATGAAAGATGTCATTTTAGATATGAAGTCTAGCTCTTTTTCAAACCATATGCCTCAAGTACAAAACAATGCAGAAAATATATGCATACTGGACAAAACTTAGAAAGTATGGTGTTGATACCTACAGTCCATAATTTATAAAATATTCAGAAAAATAAAAAAGTCATATGTGCCATTACACAATTCACTCAGCTGCATTTTCCATTCCAGCAAGTAATATAACAGCTGGCTAGAGCAGTTTGGGCCTCAGTAGAATAAATGGAAAGCTAAAATTCCATTCACAAGGGAAAAGACACAGGGGCAGGCACATGAGTGCATGTGCACACAGGCAGATACACACGCACACCTATCAGATGTGCTACATTTCTATCTGAAGGAATGAGACAAAATTGCAAAGCTGTCTTGAAGAGCAGCATCTAACCGGGTTAAGATATTTGATCTGGCTTTGCTATCTTTATCATGAGATAACGTGGATAAAGACCTGTTAAGCCACTGACTCCTGGCTTAATAAGATCTATGCTCTAGGAGAAAGCTCAAAACACCATCTGGCTGACTGTCAGCAGTGTAGCAAAAGTCAGCCATACTACCAGAGGAAACAGAGTATTGAATTTAAAGAGTTGAGACAGAGCAGAAAGGGGGAAAAGACAATGAGTGTTGCAAATAAAATTGCTGTCAGTGTCCGGCTGATACGTTCAAGTATCCTACAAAATACTTTCAAAGAAATAATGAAAAATTAAATTATAGTACTGCAGCAGACAGACACCATAGTCACATTTCTATTTGAATGAATATTTTAAATCAAATAATTGAAAACAACCCTCAGCAGCTCAATTGGCCTGGAAAAAACAGTTTTTGTTTTAAATTCCTAGCAGCCTCTGGCAGGTCAAGTTCTGGCTGCCCTGCATAGAACCTTCTTTTCCAGTACACATTCCACTGATAAACGCTTCTATATTGAAATGAAAGTCACTAGATGGAAGTTAAGACCTCATTCATGGCTTATCACCACTGTTTTTCTTCTGTCCAGGAAAAGTGATTATAAGGTGTCAATATTTATATAACAAAAAGTGAAACCTCTGTTACTTAAACTACACCACACAGAATAAAAAAATGCTGCTCTGCACTGAGGTGGTGATAAAGGAGGAAGGTGGGGATCTGTAGAATGACTGCACATTTTGAGGTATTTTTTGGTTTTGTGGGTTTTGGAACTAGTGTTACTACAAGGTTGTGCTACTCCTCAGTGGTCCCCAGACCAGTCAGAGCCTTCTACCAGTCCCAGGAGATGACAGAGCCCCAGCCCCACAGGGAGTCCCGTCCCTACACCAGAGTACCCCAGGAAACAAACAGCCCCAGACTTGCTCAGACAATGGTGTGAGTGGAGTTGCATCTTTTCGGGGGAGAAGACATAGGAGTGAACCACACTGATGGTGTTTTCCTTTCTGTAGAAATTAAACTTTCACAGTTCTTGAAATACTTTTGCCTTTGTGACCAGTGCAGCAATTTGCAATGTGGTGCACTTAACCAGTATGTTTAAGGAAGGAAATGTTGGTTTGTGGTAAGGGGACTTGCCTAACTTTCCATTTCTAGCTCTACTAAAGACTTCCTGTGTGACCCTGACCTAAGCAGGAATTTTACCCCTCTAGCAATACTAGCCCTATATCTTCCAGAAGTATAATTTTAATCTACAATACCAAAAGCATATCTTTGTGAATGGCAGTGTCAATGCACAGGTCAGCAATTTTTATTAATCCAGAATATTAAAAAAAAATGAAAAGGTGAGGAAAGGGGAGAAACAGTTGCTATTTTTCCCATTTGACACTAGGAAAGCTGTGACAAGAACTTCTTTCCAAAGTCATGGAATTACTCCTTTCTCTTGCATTTGCATTTTTTTTTTCCTTTTTTTGTTTTTCTCCAGGAGAAAATACTTTCTCCCACAGTCTGCACTTAACAAACCTGTCTAGTTTAGTTCCTATAGTGGGCTTACTTATTGGTAAGAGTAGAGAAAAATATCTGGTTTTACTTTCAGCTCAATGTGAAAGGTATGAAAGAAAACTGCTGCTGTGTGTAACCCAGTTGTTACCCCAGCTACTTCTTCACTTTTAGATTGCACTTGAACTCATTGAGCCATATGAAGCAAATTTTTAAAATGCCAAATCTGTACTACAGGACTGTCCCTGGAGACAGAGGGGGTGACATTTGTGCTGCGGTGCTATTGTTATCTGTCTAGCAAGAAGAATATATCCAGCATCACATTTAGACTGATAAATACAATGATAACAGGATAAAAATTCCTTAAGCACTGATAGGATGCATTTACTGCTCCAAACCCATCAAGGCTGTCACGTCAAATAAAGGAAGCAGAGACAGAATAGTTGCAGGGAATAGACTATGTAAGAAGATTAGACAAATGAAAGACTGGCATCCAACTATGTACTTCAGGAGTACAAATTGTTTCCTTATCCATAGGACTCTTTCTCCCCACTTCAAACACATACTATAACACCTACAGCTACTGTAAAAGCCATCTGTATCCAAGGATAAATCTCAGCAGTTCCAGGCTCTGCAGCACAAATCACAGTGGATTTCTTGAGGTAAATCTGCAAATAGAAGAGAGCTGTGCTCGTGTTTCTCCTTTCTGGCATTTAGAAAAGCCAGATGCACAAATATGAGCATCTAACATTTGAAACACAAAAATCAACTGATGGAGGGACTGGGAACTAATGAAGCAGGAAAATTACTAAGTGCAAATGAGTAGAGCTTCAGTGGCATTAGATTGATAATTTCACCTAACAGAGGCTATTATAGAGCTACCTCGTAACAGATCTTTGCTTAGAGGGATAAGCTAAGTTTTCCATTATGCACTATGTTTTTTTCAGGATCAGCAGTTTCAGGAAGAGATTTACTTTTAATATTTTCAGTTTAGGAGAGCATTTTGTTAATTGGAAATTAGAAATTACAAAGGACCAGCATTTTTGCCAACATCTGGTTCAAAAAACCAAGCAATCAACCTCGGTTCAAATCCTGTCCAGGTCTTGATCGTAGTAAGCACTTTGACAGTAATTTCTTCTGTCCAAACTATGGACATATTTCACAAAGATTAAGTGTAACATTTTCGAAAGCTTATCTGCAGGTGAATTGGTACTCTTCTATTGCATGTGTTCTTGTGCTTGGGTGTTCAACCTCTAGGTAGGATGAGATGAGCATGAGTATGAGACATAACCATAATGAGATTGGTTGACACTCATGTCTCTGTTCTCCTAATGACTGTAAAAGGTGTGATGTGTAATGATGTGTAAGATTTGTTATAACATCCTTTTTAGTTTTGTTGGGGTTTTTCTGTTGTGTTATTTCTTGTTTTGTTTTGCTTTTTGTTTTGTTTTTTCCTTGAATGGCACAGAATGATGGGAGAAGGAAGATTGAGGGGTTTCTTTTTTTCTCTCCCTCATAACTGATAATTCCTCTGCATGGTGATTTGTAGTGGCAGGTTTACAACTTTCTGACTCAGCTTCATCAAACACTTTGGAGTCCCAAAGCTTTGGCTGGGCAGTTTACTTCTCTTGTCTTGAGCTGAAATGTGTTGTCTAGCAACAGACAGCTCTCTTTGCCACACTAGAAGAAATATGACACCTGTCTCACCTGTTGCCTGTTCCCCATTTTTCTATCTGCCAAAAGAAAAAAAATGGGCTAAGTATATGAAAGTTTGGTGGAGAGGCTTTATGTACAGAATCATAGACACTGATGTAAGGATTTTAGCACTGTTGAGTCTACATACTCATGCAGTAACAATGTAGGTCAACTTGCATGAAATGCTTTTTTGTGAGTAGATGAAACCTTAGAAGGAAACAGTCTGTGATGTAATTTAAGCAAAACCCTTTTCCTCCATTAACTAGGATTTATTTTCAGGAGTGATACAAGTTTTGGTGGTAGTTATCCAGGGTAAAAACATACAGACCATGTGGCTGTCCAACAAAAACCTTGTGATGGCAGCAGAAAGTGTCTGTACGTACCACCCACCAAACACTCACACCTCAACACACCCCTACACCCTCTAGACTTTAAAACCATAAAAATATTATCAAACTTTCTGCATTCCAAGAAACTCAACTTTACACACTGTGATTAAAGAGATATCTTCTAAAATACAGTTATGAATTGTTATGCTTTGCAACAGTTCTGTGTGGCTGAAAAATTAATATTATGTTACATCTATACCTGACAAAAAAGACTGGCTGCATTGCTGAGTGTGGCATAGGGAGAACTGTGATGAGAGCTCTGCCCTCGGACACAGTGGTGACTGTAACCACAATTCAATTCTTCCTCAGGCAGCAAGTGAAATAAACGAGGATTTGAAAGTAATACCTAATAGAGACTTGTCAGGAGAAGAAAACCAATATGCAGGCTAGCATGACTGCTAATCCTTTCTCAGGCCTAGGGCAGCAGTGAGCATAAATCATCTTTAAGATGCTTTGGCATAAGTTTGCAAAACAACTGGAAGTCCAAACGTAGCCTCAGCTTCAGCAAACCTCATTGCTCTCTCCCCTTAATGCACAACAAAATAAAAATGGTAAGATAACACTTAGAATATAATCACTTCTAAAAATCTAAATTGGAAAAGGGAAAACCCACTGATTTCAGAATATTTTTTACAAATTAAAAAAATATTCTTCCTATCTCTAGAACTCAATGCAGATCTTTTCAGACCCCTATGAAGCAAATTGGTTCTTACATGGAATTTGAGCAGAACTTAAGGCAGATTCAGTGCCTAAGTGTTTTGCAGGGCTAAGTATTTAGACTTTATAATTTTAATTAAATTTTTAAGTTCATTATTTCAAATACACTTGAATTTGAGAGCTAAGCATATATAGTACACTTCATAAATCTTGACATCCCTGTGTTTTTTGACATCACAGTGGATTTACTTTATAAACTGTGTATATTGCAGTTGATGCCTAATTTGATAAGAGTTTAAAGAGTACTTAGATATGGACAACTCTATACTTGCTTACAAATATGTAACTCTTAAGTGGTTTTGCTTGGTTTTGCGGTCTTTAAATGCTAATTTCACATAATTTTCCTGAGCATGGCTGCTGACTCAAATGCATAGGTAGTCTATGTATAAAAACCTTTCTAGTGATAAAGCATTTGCTCTATTAATAATGCAAAAGGGCTGAGCAAGATTTTCAGACATCAGTTCTGGACTCAATGAATTTTGGTGAAACAGATGGGCTCAGAAATCTGGTATATTCATTGCATGCATCCCCAGAGTGTAATGCTAGGCAGAATACATAAATGGTTCCCTTCTACACAGCCCTAGATTCAGATATAGATTAGAAATACATGCCAGGAGCACATCAAGGTATTATAAAAGAGTATAGTTGTGGGAGTGCTCTTCCAGCTCTGGTTGCTCTCAGTCTTGCCCTGGGTAGCATTTTCTTTTCATAGGCTAAATTAAACTTTAAATAAGGGAGACCTATATGTAAGCCCAATATTTGAAATGTCTTTTTCCCTATGCCCTGCTCAAGAGAGTCAGGTCAGCCTGAGGAACTTATTTCCTTAATATATAATAAAGCTGGAGCTTGATGAAAAGGTAACTAAAGGTATGATAGACAAAAGCACACGTTTACTTCACAAAGAACTAAAAACTAAAAGGTTGACTACATTTTTCTCCGAAACTGTGTCTCTATCCATGATGTTTATGCTTTAACACAATGGTGTTGTAAGGAGAAAGACAACAGCCACACTAAATAAGAGAAGGCAAATCCATCCACACTGAGTGGCAAAGTGCCAGCTGACATGACATTCACTTTGCACAGCTAACTGTATCACAGACAGCAAATAAAAAACATATGCATTTTCATGAAGCCCCTGGCTGAAACTTCATCCAGAAGAGCAAACCTTAAAGTAAATAGACAAAGACAAATTAAACAGAAGAGAAAAGTATGTTTCTTTGGCGCAAAATCAAATTCATGCAAAAGCCAAGAGCAGCTTGAGAACCAATTTCATGCTAATAAGCAAATGTTAGTGAAGTATGCTGTTTTATAGAAGATTTTCAGAGAGGTACTTTAATACACCTCAATGGCTTTGGAAGATAAGTATTATTTATCCTCATTTCACAGACAATGCAAATGAAGGTCATTAAACTGCTTGTCCCAGGATATGTGGGATTAAAATAGAAGTGTTCTAATCCTTTCTCTCTAAGGCTGCCATATACTACCCCTCTGTATGTTCTAGCTTGCAAAGTTCTGGTCAGTACTAAGATATTTTGTCTCCTGGGCATTACTGAAAATGTGGTAAGTTTCTGTGCTGGTTTCCCTGGGTTTTATTAAATGCAATTCATGTCAGGAGTCTATTACCATGCCAGCTACTGCAGGCAGCTGTAAACCATCCATCTGGCATACGAGAATAATGATCCTGATACATATTCAGTGCATTTCCCTGAGTGCACTGGAAATCAGATGCACTTCAGGAGTAAATTAGGAGGCAAGAGCGATCTGGGAACACAACTATCTGAGGCAGTAACCTGCCTTAAGTCTTTCCAGGAGCACTGGAGCTTAGAGGAAATGATGAGATAATTACTAGTACCTTCAGTGTGTTTTTTCCCTCCTTTGTCCAGGTCCACTCTAGAGAAACAATGAAATTTGGCTTCTGTCTTACCCAAGATGGGTATAATTGAAAGTCTGGCTATTTCATGAAGGAACGGTTGAAAAGTTTCTGGCAGTTGCATAACTTAAGGTGAAACTCCTTCTTCCTGCCCCTTTTCCATCAATTCCAGTACAAAAAAGGAAGTATTTTCTAATGTGCTCTTCTGTTTTTTCCCCTTGGCCCAGACGTTAAGCACCTGCTGAAGACATAACTGCCACAGATCTCTTTTGCAAAGCAAACAGAAGAATAGTTACTCAACTAGAAGCTCTTTGGAAAACTTCTGAAGATGTTGTGATGCAAGGTCAGATACTCTGAAGCAGCAGAATGGGTTGCACACCAAAAAACTATGAAAAATAATTAATTTCTTCTCATGCAGTTCTTGATTAATAATGGTCAAGGCTGCTGTTGTACTCCTGACATCCTCAAGGGCTCTTGACTTAGAAATACAGCAGATGGCAAGAAGATGCCTGCCTACTCTGCAGAATCAATTAGAAACATAACATGTTTCTTCTATAAGAGCTCCCTTTCAAACAGAGAGAAATAATTTATAGTAATTTGTCAATCCTTTTTTGAGTGCCTGCTCTATGTCTTTCACTGGCTGCAAATTATTGCCTCACAAATTATTTCCTTCCCTTTTTATATTAGGATTGCAACAGCCAAGGTGATCAAAGAACAGGAATGCTTCTGGGCCAACGTCATAGCTTCAGAGAAGATGTTTGATTCATAAACCTCATTTTATGTTTTATGTAAAGACATCCATCATAATTGCTACGGCTATTTGCTGGGGAAGCCTTTTGAACTTCGGACTAGACTTCCTTGCAGGGAATTAAAACTGGTCCTTGCAGATAATTTATAATGTTTTTTTTTTCTCAAATATATGAACAATTTTCATCCTTTAACCTCAGCTGACTACTAAGCCCCATGCAACCCCTTCCTCACTCCCCCACAAGCAGGACTGGGGAGAGAATCAGAAGAATAGAATTGATAAAACTCATATGTTGAGATTCAGAGAGTTTAACGGGTAAAGCAAAAGCTACACACACAAGTAGAGAAAACGAAGGAATTCATTTGTCCCTTTCTATGGGCAGGCAGGTGTTCAGCCATCCTCAGAAAAACAGGGCTTATCATGCATAATGGTGACTTGGGAAGACATGCTGTCACTCCAAATGCCTGCTGCTTCCTTCTTCTTCCCCTCAGCTTTGTGTACTGACCATGACACCACATGGTCTCGAATATTCCTGGGGTCACATGGGGTCAGATGGGGTCAGCTGTCCTGGCCGTGTCCCCTCCCAAGTCCTTGTGCACCACCACTCTGCTCACTGGTGTGGTGAGAGGCAGAAATGGCCTTCACACTGTGTAAGTGCTGCTCAGCAATAACAAAAACATCTCTATACTACCAACTATGTGTTCATCACAAATTGAAAACACAGCCCCACACTAGCCCCTGTGAAAAAAAATCAGCTGTACTCCACACAATATCTAAACCAATACAATATTTAAAGTGCTACTACCTATTATACTAAATACTTCTATACCACATACAGTACAGGAAAAGGTGATTCATTTAGCAGGAATGAATTTTTACTGGAGTCACTGAATATGCAGAAAATAATAGAATTAGACTACTTTTGGTGATTCTGTCTCTGCTGGCATGACCAATTTTACTTAAGCACATGGAAAGGATGTTGGAAAGCAGCCAAGTTGGTTATTTAGAGTGGTGGGAACACAGGCATTTGGCACTGCAAAATCTTTCCCTTGAAGAGTTGACAGAGTTCACAGAACTTTGAAGAGTTCACGGAATATTCTGAAAGGAAGGATCATCAAGTCCAGCTTTTAAGTGAATGGCCCATACACGGATTGAACCTGCAACTTGGGCTTTGTTAGGACTCTCAGAATCATGAAATAACACAATATCCTGAGCTGGAAGGAACCTGTGTGAACATGGAGTACAACTCCTGACTTCCCACAGGGCAACCTGAAATTTAAACCATTTGTTTTCCAAATGCCTCTTGAAGACCAGTAGACTTGAGACCATGATGACTTTCCTCAATTGCTTGACCATCCTCTCAGTAAAGAAACTTTTCTAGTCTCCAATCCAAACTTCCCTTGATGCAGCTCTGTGTCATTCCCTCAAGTCCTGTCAGGAGACACCAGATAAGAGATCAGCATGTCCCCTTTCACTCATAAGAAAGGTACAGACAGCAATGAGGTCACTCCTCAGGTTCCTCTAAGTGGAACAAACCTAATATCCTCAGCTACTCCGTATAAGCCATGACATGTAATTCTTTGACCACCTTTGTCTTCCTCTTTTGGAGTCATTCTAATATTTTTATCTCCTTCTTATATTGTGGAGCTGAAAACTCTGCACAGTGTGTGAGGTGAGGCCACAGAAACACTGGGTGTGGTGGGACAATTGCTTTTGTCCCATTGGCTGCACCCCAGGGTAGAGTTGACCCTTTTGTAGAAATACTATTTTTATCTCTTGTCTCTATTCACTGCAGGAGCTGTTGATTCTCATTCAGGAATCAAACAAAAATATGATTAGATACCAAAGTAGAAGATGCCACAATGGTTCTACTCCACTTCTATTCCTGGAGTTATTGTCCTTCACATACATTAGAAATCAGTATGAAAATACCTTATAATTAATTTACAAATCAGAAAAAAGTTCTTCAGACCAAATTTTTTGTAATATCAAATTTTCTGTAATGATAAAGAAGTGTAAAATTGCCAGGGACCTGCTTCAATGATTCCCTGAGCGCTGCCACCCTTCAGAATAAATCCAGCCTGTGCAAGAGCCTGGACATTGCTATGAATGTATGAGCAGTGGGTTGCCCTCAAAAGACCATTTGTCACCTGAGAGGTAACACAATGCAGGATTTGGAGAAGTTACTCTTTTACATCCTAGCCCAGGCGACTTAGTCCAACATGGAGTGAAACTTAGCTGGCTCCCAGACCATCAGATAAGCCGAGGAACTTTCTGCTCTTTCCCCTCTCTCTATTGCAAGCAATTAGGAGGGAATTCTGGTGCTAGAAATCAGACTGAGTTATTGGGGGTCCCTTCTACAATTTTCTTGGTTGCTCGTGAGTTTAGTTTCCCCCTACCTCCACACCTTAACAGCATCTCCCACCTCCACATTGTTGATTTTAGACTGCAAGGCAGAGAAATTAGTGCTTATTAGCCAGTCCTTTGCTGTTACTGGAGAGGAGGAGTCAGGGACCGAGAAAGGCAAATGGAGTGAGCAATTTTTTTTTTTTTCAGAGGTCAAGCACAATACCTCTCTCTGACAATACTAATGGCAGGACTGACTGAGATCTACTTTCAGCAGTGGAAATGTTCCAGATGTTGGCTAAGTTAAAACATCTAAGGACAACCATAATTTTACATCTAGTGGTGTAGAAAAAGGCAACTAAGGTCTCTGGGTAATGATAAATATATCTGAGATGAGACTTTGTATGAAAAATAATGACCATGTCGTGAAGAGGGATTTCCCCCTGACCAGTTTGAAGACCATCCTTTCCACTGTTTGACCTGTTTTGAGCTGTTTAGTGACAAAATAGAGGCACTTACAAGAACCTTTCAGTAATATAGGATCAAATTCTACATACAGAGGGCTCCCTTTCTTCTACTATTTCATGAATGCAATTAATTCCATGGTACTGTGTGAACTGATACATAAACTGTTGCCATTACAATCAATTTTAAGGAAAATTTTGTTTATGGAATCCAGTATAATAATTAGTGTACTAAACTTTCTAATTAGTTTAAATTTATGATTTAACATGAGTAATTTCTAACTTGATATGTTGATAATTTATTGTGGTTTCTACATACGCATATGTATTTAATTTATAAACTAATAAAATCTGCAAACATGTCAACATCCCTGGGCTACTTGGTGTCAGTAGGAAAGGCCACTCCATACCAACTATCTGTTCTTATAGTTCTTCCTGTAGGTGGCCCAGTACAGGAACATCATTAGCTCTTGAATGTACAGTCCAAAACTTCTGAGTCTCTGAGTGCCTACAATCTAAAAATTCCTCACTTTTCCTTTTTTATTTTCCAAACATTTCTGAAATGTTTCTGAAGCCTTTCTAAGGCCTTCTAGTTTTATCTATGTGGTTTTCTCCAATAAACATGATCTGGTCCTGTTGGTTTTCTTCATTCACCTCCTGAAAATAGCTGTACTATCTTAGTGAAGATTAATATCACTGGGGTGAGCTCATCTGCCTGTGTTTCTTTAGGAGCTAATTTATTCATTAGAAATCCAAGACATTGACTGAAGAAGGTTGAAGTTGTTGCAAAAGCAATGTTGGATTATGGCTTGGATACCCTCTTGAAATTCAGTTAAATGATTTGCTGAAAACAAAATATTAGAACAATACTGTTTCAAACTTGAAATAGCCTCAGTGGTCTGGTGGACCAAAGAAATGTGTTTATCTATTACATGCAGAGTAAAGCTTATCTCTACAAACAGTGCCATGGAAAGAAAATTCTGCTAAAATTAAACAATCAAAGAAGATAGGTGAGGTGTGACTTCATGTAGTAAACAGTGATTGAGAAAAGAGGAGAAAACAGCAGGACTCTGCATGAAGCAAATTAATTCATGCTGGAGTTTTATGCTCCTGGAGAAATTAAATTGCCCACTTCCTAATCAGTACAGCTCCCTGCCATGGCAGTTCTTTACTTCGTATTTCCTCTTCATTTTTTAGTGTAATTTGTCCAGTATGGAAGCTCTCTAATTTGCACCTTTACTGTATTTTAAATATTTTTATTTATCAATTATTCCATCAGAGTGTCTTTCTTTGTATTTCTTCGAGGAAATCACCATGCAGCTACGATCATTCTTTCTTTCTTTCTGCTGAAAATAAAACTTAGTCTGCCCCCTGCTTTCTTTATTTCTTATTTACTTTCCATAGAAATGAGCTTTGAGACTATACTACCACTTCACCTGTGAAACACAATAGCGCTTCATCCCTTTTGTGTGATAAACATATTGAGTATACTGTACACTACTTGAAGAATAAATCAAGACTACCAACTTTTAAGCAATATATAAAACTAAAATTCAGTCAAGGACAAGATCTTCAGGACTAAAGACACAAATGGAAAAAGAGTTAATTTAAATAGTAATGTTAAAAACTGTGTTTTTGAGTAAGTTTGGAGCCAAAAAATGTATTCCAGATCTTAAACTAGCATCACCACATATCATTAATACACCAAGACTGTGCCTGCAGTGATGAACTGTTATTTTCCCTCATCCAGCTGAGTCTTGAAATCTGCCAGCATGAGTGCCATCCATTCTTCTGAAATGGTATCAACAGCTGTAGAGAAAATGTAAATACCCATTATGTGCTGTAAAGGAAGCCTGGGATAAAGCAGAAAAATTTGGAAATGGCATCAGTATTATACTACAACACAAAATATAAGCTTTCTACTTATACACTTCTTTCAGTTTGCTTTGTCATAAGGTATTCTTAAACATGTTATACATGCAGTCAATATCCTGGCATAAATTGTTGTGATAATTATTGGTAATTCATTATTTAAAACCTTTGTAAAGTAAGGTAATATTTTAGCTGACTGAAATACAGAAAGCAAGTGAGGTGGTTCTGCCAGAACCACATTTTGCAGAATCAGGCCCTGATTAAGAAGAACACTTAAGAAAAGGACTAAGTATAAACATGTGCCTCAGTTTGCACTTTTTGAGCTAGGGTTGAACTTAACTGTGTTTTATTGAGCTGGAGTCAAATTTCTGTCTGTGTGCTTTAATCTCTCTGCTGTTCTAAGTGTAGGAATACAATGCAGCTGATCTGGCAGGTGTGAGTTTTCCATTAGTTCAAAAGGATGTCATTTTTAGTTGATGCCTTGTGTGAAGATCTCATCAGATTTATGTCTCTGAATATGAACTCTGGCACAACCTGGCCTTGAGCCCAGACACTAAGCTTTAGCTTAAAACCTGATTCACATCTGACTCTGAAAACCTCATCAGCTCCTTGCTGATGATACAGTATAGAAAGTGAATTATCTTGTAGCCTGGAGAGGTGGTTCATCAATACAAGGATGACATACATTGTGGGGTACCACTGGAATGTCTAATATGGAAAAGAGAGGAATAAGTCCTTGTGATTTCTACGCCTGCATCTATCCCTACCACATTTCTTTCAGCATTTTGTCTGTCTGTTTTAAGACTCGACATTGACATTCTAACACGTACCCGTTAAAATCTGAAGCTAACAGTAGAATTCTGGTTCTAGTGTCTAGCTGTCACTGAAGCTTCTATTCTATTCAAATTAGCATTAATATGTATTATTTGCTAAAGGCTGTCACAGTGTTTGCAGCTTGTTTTCAAATTAATGCCCACAAGCTTTCTTTCCAGGTAAAATTTTCTTTTACCCAGGGCAATTACCTTCACCCTTTTTTTCACCTTCCCTGGAAGAATAAATGAAAAATTTGCATTCTATCCCTTGCTTTTTACTTAATTCTTCTTTTGACAAGCTAACATGTGGACAGCTCCAAACTGCTGTGTTCCCATTACTCATGACAGACTGAGGCACTTCAGCTATTGTCTCCTTCTATGATGACAAGTAAAAATTCAAAAAGTCCAGGTGATAAAGTTCGTATTTAACACAGTCACCATAAATTTGCGGTGATTATAGAAGCATTCTGGTCTTAGTTCTGTTTAATTCACTCTCCCTTGCATATGAAAAGCTTGTATATAGTATTTTGTATCTCATGGACAAAATTCTTGACTATCTTTAAAACAGAGACACTTCCCATTCTACAAGAACGTTAAGCCTTTTATGATGCTATCTTATATTAGCTAAAGTGGTAGAAGCCTTGATGCATTTCAAAAGTGCTTGTGATGCCTCCTCCACTAAAAGACACTTTTAGCAACGTTAAGTATATTATCTATTGTATAATGTATTTCTCTAGTGTGTTAGCCCAAACTCTCTGCTCTGGAGAACAATGCCTCTGCGTAGACTAATACAATTTTCCAAACTTATTATGCCAGTGACATTTAAAATTTTAAGTCACTATAGCAGAGAACTTCAAGATCTATGCATGAAGTACTGCCACTCTCTGATAAAGTAATAGATGTTGCTTTAATTTACTTTGTTTGCCATTGTTTTCTGCCTGCTCTGTTGTACACACATGTCTAGGTAAAGGAACACAGTGGATGAACACATGTTTCTGGGTGCATATGGAACAAGTCAGGAAGTTTCTGAGGTTGACTGGTACTTCCTCATTTAATTTAACGTCTGGAGATCTGTTTACATCATGTATTTCAGGCTTAGCACCCTATCATAATTTCTCTATTTGAGAAGAGAAATACACTTTAGAAAACTAGGAGGCCTCCAATGTTTCTCAATGAGCCAAGTTTACAAAATGACAAGAACATCTTACCAAGGCTTAGATCTACTGTATGAGTATTAAATTCTGCATGGTTTTCTACAATAAATGTTCGTTTCACCAGCTATAATGACATGTATGCTTCACCTTCATGATCCAAAAATTCAGTCAAACATTGTGATTCCATCAGTCTCTGCAGTTAGACAGCAGCATCCTGACATCCAGCAAATGTTGCTCAGAAACACTTTGAATTATCCTGTGTCAACAGTCTGTGCCAATGGCTGTTTTAAACAATATACTGGAAAAATAAGCGTGACAACTGCAGGCATTGGGAGTGCATCAGATGCAGTGGAGGCAGCCTTAGAAGAGCAAGGAAGTATCATTCTTGGGTTAATTGCAAGCTTTCTGGCTGATTAAGGAACATTATTATCTGAGGGATTTGCTCTCAGTCATGGGTCAAAGTGAAATGCTGCATAGAGTGAGACGTGACTACAAAGGAAGTCTCTGCTGATGAGGTATTTTATTATAAGGATCACAAAATCTGACACTGAATTTTTGATGCCATCTTCCATGTTTTAAGAAGAGAATTGCTGAAGTCTGACTCAGATACCTCTATATCTGTCTGTAGTATCACCAGGATGGCATCATGCAGAACTGTAAAATAAAGAAATGTAGTAATCTTTGATTTTCTGTAAAAATTGAGTTGTTTCTATAGAATCTACATAATTGTAGTTTACATTTGATTTTGAGAAAACATATCACTTTACTTTCAGTAAAACAAACCATCTATTAAAAAACAACAAAAGAGACAATAAAAATAAAATAGCTTCATGTTTTCTGTCTCTATTGCAATATTTTCCACTGTTTGCTTTTTGTTCCATTGAAATTCTTTTACTTCTCAAAATAGTACAAGGGACATTTCAGTAACATGTATGCCCCTGAAGAGGCTGCATTTCAGTAGAGAATAAGCAATCCTTAAATAATGCACATTACTTTCAGTCATAGGAAAGAGAAAAATAGGCCATGCTATTATTACTTAATGCAGGTCTGTCCTGAGAGATATGCTTTTGTTTTTGTAAAGTAGATCTCCAGAAATATGTACTGGATAATTTTTTTTTTAAAATTTTTTTTTATTTTGTTCTGTGCATGCCAGTTCTTGAGCTAGGATGAATCACCAAAGCTGCTTCGTCTCTTAGTCACCTCACGGATTGGTTTCTTTGTTATGCAAAAGAAAATATGAAACCATTCCAGGAAGTCAGAATTGAAACCACATTCCATTTAAAAATAATTGGCTTAATTTTACAATTACTTCACTTCATGAGTTTGGACTGATTTATGTTGAAGAATCTTAAATATTTAACTGCAAAACCTCACATTTTACGAATGTAAACTTTGTGGTTTACTGAGAAGTTCTAGAAGAATTGGAACAGGAAATAATCCAAAAGTTTGATGATTGAAGTAGCCGGAAGGGCCCCAAAATCTCTTGAAGATTAATGCACTTAGTGTAAGAGAGGATTTATTTGACTTACTGTTCCTAAAAAAGCCCTGAAAACTTACAGCAAGAGCTCTGATGGATGTTTTGTTTCTGAAATGCAATTTTTATTACGGCATTACTCAACCCATCTCTTTATCTTAATTAAAAGTCATCCCTGCTGTTCTTTGTGTGCCATCTAATATTATTATGAGATATTTCATGTCATAAGAGACTCCCATGGCAAATGGCAGTCTTGTTCATAATCTGAAAGTAAAGGAAGAATTTCTATGTTAATTTATTGACTTAGCAGACATTTTTTTAAAAGACATAAGAATGTGTGGGCTTGCTGGGGAAAATTGAATCCACTACAGTGTTAAGAGCATTATATAGCAATATTTGTAGTGTAATTAAAAAATGGAAAGCATTGGCACACTAGACTTTTGTCATGGCAAACCCTGAAAGATATTTCAATCATGACCCATATGAAGACAAATCTTCCTATTCTTCACCTATTACACCTCTAGAAGAGGAGCAGCAGGATGCTTTTTTGCTGAGGATATTATACCAGGAATGGCACAAATTTTCTCCAGGAATATTTGAAATGTGAATTAAAAAAAAAATCTTGTAGTTAAATATAAGAAGTAACTGATATAAATTTAATTGAAAAACCTCTTCCTTCCTTGGCAGAAAAACAACATTGATGTTTAGCAACTCTTCATTTTGCTATGGAATGTCAGGCAGTGGGAGTCCCTAATGTCATGGGCATTGACAGCTCTGGCTGCCCCAGGGCTGCCCCCACCCACCCACAGCCCAGGACTCCATCTCAGCCTCCTGGGACTGTCAGCCCCAGCCCCAGCAATGCCATAGCAGGGACCTTTTTCAGCTCCCCAGAGCCCTGCCCTGATGGTCCACGGGCCCCACCACAGTGGTCGCCATTCGCAGGGAGGTTCCTAGTGCTGGGGCTGCCTGTGGTGCCCTTTGCTGCTGGCTGGGGCTGTGAGGTGGGCTCTGGCTGCAAAGCCACCATGGAGCCAAGCAGATATATTGATGGCTTGTATGCTTTAATGTATCTTTAATTTTAGTGAGAAATGGGGGCGTTTGGTAAGATTAAACTGGAACATTCTATACTATTTCCTCCTTACAGAATGTTAGAGGTGATAACGATGGATCCTTACCTTCTCTAGGCTCTTCCTAGCCACTGGAGGCTTCTCAATGGTGCCAGAGATAGCATTTTGGTCCTGAGGATGGGTAAGAGTGGACAGAGATTAACTACAGCTGTCATGGAAGGAAGGCAGCAGCCAAAGGAAAAGGAAATGGTGGTAGATGATGGAAAATTGAGCTTATTTTCACTGCTGTTCCTGGTGTATTTCCTAGAACACAATTAGAGCATCTGTTTCTGAAAAGGGATGCTCTGCTTCCACTCTTACAGCCCCAGGGATACTCTACCAGTCTTGACCTCTCCTTCAGCAGGAACACTGAAGGATGCCAGATGTTATCCTACTCCAGGCAATTTGCTGCTGTACTTTGCTTCTGCCCAGAGCTGCCCTGTTTTGCTGGCAAAATGTTCCCATTTTCTCATTTTCTCAATATGTTCCCTAAAGGTCACCACAAACACATAATTCTTCTCTGTGTGGGCAGCTCTCTTCAAGTTCTGTCTGCTGAAAGCCCTGAAAAGAGGTAATCAGCTACTGACTCATCCTTGATGCATAAGTAGGGATGACTTACTGAAAAAAAGACACCATGTTGTATCAGCAGTAGCATGGTAAGATAACAGAGAAGGCCTCTCCTCAGAAACATTCACATTACCTAGGAAAGAAGTCTCCAAGGCAAACAAAAGTTTGACTGGTCTGTGAAAGAAGCTGCAAGCTCCAAATCTCCACTGCAAGGGGGAAAGCACATCCTTCTGGGTCTGGCACTGCAGTGGTGAGGTGTAACTGTGCTGTCACTGGGCACAGCACCTGAAGTCCTTCATGGGCATTAGGAAGACACCTGGCCCAGGCATGTTCTGGCATGTGTATGATGCAGTTGCATCAGTGGATCTAGTAGCTGTGCTATGTTTTTGTGCATGCATCATTTATTCCTTATGCTGGTACAGAATCCCATGTAAATAAATAATAGTGTTTCCTGCTTTAAGCAATGCGAGAAACTTTCACAGCAAAAGCTCAGCTCAGCAGTTCAGTAAAGGGGGTGTGAGGAAGCACCAGGAGGGTGTTGCTGTGCTGGGGCTGTGTGGTGGGAGCTGAGGGAGGCAGAGAAATGGGGAGGAGGACTCAGTGGAGCCCAGCAGAGCCTGGGGAGCAGTGACAGCAGCCAGGGACAGCCCAGACTGACATGCAAGGGTAATCAGGCAGGTCCTGGGTGGGTCAGAGTTGGGTTCAGGGACCTACATGGCTAGGCACGGGAACTTGCAGTGTAGCTCAAGACAGGGACTTTAGCCAGAGCATGATGCAGCTCCCAGGAGAAGCAGGGACAGAGTCCCATGAGGCTTCTCCTGGATCCTGCTCCTCCTGCTCTGCTCCCAGCAACTTGGGAGCACAACTGTGCTGTGTCAGAGCTGTCATGAGCACAAATGGGCAAACCCAGAGGACAGGAGAGAGATGGATGGAAGGAGGTTGCAGATTTTGGTAGTGAACTGGAGGCCGACAGTGAGCGCCAGTGTTTATCGAGATGTAGTGCCCCAACAATGACTACACAAGGAGTCCATTTGTGAGTGTATTAACAAGCTGATGTTGAGAAAGATAACATCATTATTTTCAAAAATGTTTAGAATTCTCCAAGATGGATTTTTCATTGGTCTAAACTTCCTGTCTAGTCTCACAGATGGCAAAAGACTGGGAATGTCAGGAATTGAGAGGACAAATTGAGGAATAATAAGAAGGAAATTAAAAATTAGACATAAATCATGGTAATGTTGTCCTGTCATTAATGTATGAATTAAATGCACCATGAAGTAGGAATAGTTAATTAAATCCTCTTAGGTTAGAGCTATTGCCAATTAGTTCTTCTACAAAAACTGACACAGCTTTGTCAGTGTGATTCTCTAAAGAACAGTCACTTAAAGGTGTCTTATTTTGGGAAGGATTCTGCCCACCAATCTAAAGCAGTGTATTCTGTTCCATATACTGTCACATGGTGATTTTTCAGGGTATAAGTTCTGGTGATGATTTTGCTTCATGCCTACCTTTCCTGTATACTTCTATTGGAAAATTTTAAAGGTAGATACTAAAATCCTTTCCTCTCCATCTGGTTTATACCCATGACTTGAAACTTTTTGCTCAGTTACAACAAATTCTTTTGCATTTAGAATACATGAGGCTGGTTAATACAAAACTCTGCTAGATGCAAGCAGAGCATGTTTATCCTCAAATCCAGTGATTTTATACCTTGTTAAAGAACCTTCTGAGAAATAGTTAGGCATTAATCCAAATTTTCTATTTGCCATGAATATCTAAAGCTCAGCCTGCTGTATATACAGGGTTCATTTTGTGTATGAGATATATATTGCAAAGGCAATTTAATCAAATATATATGACAGACAGATAAAGCAACTGTGCTCCACAAAAAAAATAAAAATGCATCTTCTTTGAAGAGCCTTTCTTCATTAACTACTTGATCTTTTTACTTACTGGCCTTCAGGTCAGTCTTTCAAATCTTAGAGATATTTAAACTGAAATAATAAACTTAGTGTTTGAATATAGTTACATTCTTTAAAAGCTATAATCAAGCTGTCTGCTTAAAATAAATAGGTTGCATGCAGACCTGTTTAATGTTTCAATAATGCATCATTTTAATGCAGAGTAGCTTCTTTACAGGGAATTCAGCCTGTCACTGGATGTTTAAATTTTCAGTGTCTGTTGTCATGGCAACATGAATTGACTCTGGTACCCACTGTGCTCAACATAAATTAATTTAAAGTCATAGCATCTTGCTTTTCCTTAGATTTGTTGTGGTAAAAAATAGCTATACTTGAAATAACATTAGAAATACAATAATTCTCAACTAATTATTAGTTTTACTTGCAGGCTTGAATACATTGATCTTAATAAATGATGTATATATTGAAAAACTTTTCTTCCATTTCTTTTGGAACCATACATTTCAAATAATGTAACTGGTATATTTTAACCATTCTTTCCTTCTGAATTCTTGTGTTTTCAGTTACAGTCTCAGTACTTTCAAACCTGCATGTTGGACTAAAAAAGTAAATCATTAGCGTTCAAGATTTTCCCTAATTTCCTGGTTCCTTTTGCAGTAATGTCATACTTCTATGAGAATTGCTAACTTATGTCTTATGTTTAATTATGTCTTAATATGTTTTATGAAAAAACATTTCTAAAGCACAGCAATGTATATTAAAAGGAAATGGAGAGTCATGCATGTGATCCCTTGGGATTCTCATGATTCTAAAGAGGATTAGGAAGAGATATTAATGCATTTGGTAAGAGAAGGAAGATTGTTCCAGCAGGCATAAGCAAATTATTTTTTTCTCTTGATATTTGTAAAGTCAGTCACTCAAAGCCTAATCTATCCTCTAGATAAAACAAAAATAGCTTATGATGTACAGGATTTGTAGAGTGCCTCAGTGCAGGAGACTTTCAATGACTCTGTTTTGGATAAAATTGACCTTTTAAGAAAATTCCGTGGTTTAACTTTCCTGATACAGGTGGGTATTACATATTTAATTTCTTATGGTTTGTACAGTACAGTACACTTTTCAGAGGAGTAATGCTAAAGCAGTTCTTTGAAAGAGTGTTTCAGTTTTATTTTCTGTTTATTTATTGATTTTATGACATGCATGAACAAAATGCTGCCCTTTGTGAAAATGCAGGCATCTCAAAAAAAAAAAAAAATTCCATTTTAGTAAAGGGAGTGCTTTGTAGGTAATCAAAGCCTAAATTTTACTATTTATTCTGGAAATCTTAAAAAAAGACCATGGTTCAATATGAACAATCATCTTCTAGATATTGAGTTTTACATAATGAAATATACTGCAATAAACCACATTGTTCACATTCTGTTTAATTTCTGTGTGGAAAACACTGATTAATATTTAGGGCTTTAAAAAATTACTGGTGAAATTCAGATGTTAATGTCTGGTTGTGTCGCTCTGTGCATAGCAGTTGTAACCTTGCCATATTGACACATGCTGTAATGAGACATTTAAGAAAACAGAAATGTGCTGCAGCTCTGCATGACTCATTTGCACCAGCCGTGCACACTCATTAATAACTCAGCAGAGAGAGCAAATCCCAGTCTGAAGCTCTTGTGGGGATATGGGTTGCTGCATTTCTTACAAAAATGTTAATGGTTGCAAGCTTTCCTCGTTTGGATTAAATCTTCCAAACACCTCTATTTTTTAATGAGTATGCTGTCATTCATTATGTTAAATCTTCCGTAATGAGCTTCAAAGGAGAAGGGCTCAGATCGCTCTTCTCATCTGACACTGATGGGACAATTACAGTGTTATAAATGACTTCATTTTGCAGCCTGCTTGATTCAAACTGGAAGTGAAAAAGTGTCTTCTCATTCCTGAATTGCTGAGAGGGGTTTTCTTCTCAGCTCAGTGAGCAGTAAGTATCACAGAATTCACAATAAAGTTGTAGGATCACAATGCCTTCTCTTACACAAATGTGGATTTAAGTATCCCACTAATAAATGTTTTCCATAACACAGAACTTTATTTTCAACTTAGCCACAGACACCTGGCTGCTCAGTTGATGGACTCAGTTTGTCAGGTCCCTCCTTTCCTTGGTGACAGAACCAGTTCTTTAATATTAGCTGGGTCTTGCAGTAGGGATTTATAGGTTCCCTGAAAATGCTATATAATCCAACATCTTTTCCTTGTGTTGCATCACTCTTTAAAACCTCTGTCTGATCAGGGATCTCTCAGCTGACGAAGCTGAGATTTTTCTTTAAACTGCTTATTAAGCATAAATTATCATCCTCTGTTACAAGTAGATGTGCAGGTGGTGCTTTTTTAAGACAGGCAGATCATAGTACTGAAACATTCCATTTACTCCAGATACAATTTTACTAAATTACTATCTTCATACAGCCAAAGTTCATTTTGGGGAGCAAGGATGATCTTGCTAGCTCCTGGCAAATAGTGTGTAGCTTATTACATAGCTTAACTTCACCAAGGAGACGGCAAAAACAAATTAATAATGAAATCTGTTCCCTGTTAGAGAATGCATTCCATATGCCTCCAGCAGGATTCCTGGTATGATTTCTTTTTACCAGTGGGCTGAAGAGACCAAGGCTTTTCCAGAAATACAGAATGCTATTGCTAGGAACATATAGCAGGTTTACATTTTTAAATGTTTGGCAAAATTTCCTTAAATAAACCATTCTGAATGTCTTCGCTATTACCTTAGGTAAACCTTTCCTCAACCACACATGGATTTGAATATATTCAACAAAATCACAAAGCAGAATGAAACTTCCAATAACAATTTTCACTTACTTGAAAAGTGAAGACTTGCCAAACTGTAGTTCAGTGAGATCTTTTTGTCTGTTTCCAGGGACTTTGTAGAAATTGATGTTATAATTTTATGCTCTTACAAAATAAAAACACCCAACAAAACACCAAGCATGATTATAAATACTGATGATTTTTCATTAGGTCAAGATTACTGAGTTTTGTAGTATTCCTAGTTTCTCCCACCATCACTGATAATATTTTTAATTACTGCGTAGTATTGCTTCTTTATGATATTTGAAGATTAACAGTTAAAGTAAAAAGAAAGCTCAAATTCAGATGCAACACAGCCCATTTATTTGCAACAAATAAAGTAGTTTGCCTCACTGTAACATTTCCTTAAGAAATTCTAGAAAATTGTGTCTGTTTTTGCAGTGATCTTTCTTGGACACTTACTGATCAATCTTTAGTCTCTCAAACTTCATAACTCATTCTCCTTGATCCTGAACTGTATTTTTCCCCCAAGAGTCAGTGAACACTCACAGAACTAATAACACTTGCCACTTGCTTTGTGTTCTGACTTTTCATGGAAAGATAAAAGAAGTGTCATCTTGAATTTAGTATAAGTTTCCTCAGTTAGTTTGTCTGGTATGGTTACAATTTTGTGAGCAGTGCAGTCAGGAATGCATTTAATGCCTCAATGAGTAGAATACTCTTAGGAGAGCAGTCCAAGTTCTTTTGGATGTGACTCAGAACAGGATTTTGATCTTCTGTGAAATGAAAAAATCAAAATATAAAATAAAAAGGGGAAAAAAAGTTTGTAGCTGTAAAGTCTGTAGAAGTAGGCAAGAGACTGGGGAGTCCTTGTCTGTTTTAGAGTAACTTGTGTGTCGCAGTGATACCTGCCTGTGTTAATGTTTGACTTTCTGGGCGTTGAGATTCAAGGTCTCATTTGAACTTTCTCTCCCCTGTGTAGTTAGTATTTATATCAGGAGAATGTGTTTAAATTTTTTTCACTACAGGGTTAATTTTCCTCAGCTTTCTTTGAACTCAGTGAACCTGATTTTCATTTACATCAGGAACCTTCTGAGCCACTCTGTTAACTTATTTCCATTTTAAAGGGCTTTTGTACTGTCGTTGTGATGGAAAAGGTCATAGTGCAAGTGAAAAATCAAGGCTAGTGAGGTTTATAGAAATCTTGTTTGTGTTTTTCAAATCAATCATCAATAAGAAGGGGAAAATAGTACCTCCAGTTATTTATTTTTCCTTCCAAATAGCGAACCTTTCTTGTTTTATATAACTCCAAGAACAAGGCTGTAAAAACGTGTTTTAAAAGCTATTAAAAACACTTTCAGTACTTTCAAATTGAATGACATCTGTTAAAAAGCATCAGTGTATTTGAAGTAAAAATTTCAAATGAAGCTTTGTTCATGTTACACATGGATTTCTGGCACTGAGAAATTTATATGGTGAAAGTAGGTTAAAAAAGGAATGCCCATTTTTTGGTTTATAGTTTTATTTTTTGTCCTTAAAATTTTGATTGGCAAGTCTTGTATACTTAAGATGTGAACCTGATCTCACTGAGGACTGCGCAGAACTCACACTGAATTCATAACAAGATTACAAGCACTTCTTCCAAACAGCAAGTCTGACATAGCCAAATTTATCAGAGACCTGTTCAGTTTAATTGGAAGCAATCAAGGTAAATAATGCAACATCACTTTCATATGGAAATTGTTCTGCAGTCTTGCAAATCCTCTGGTCAGGAATTTTTTCCCAGTGAGGCAGCCTGTGTTTACCCTACAGCCATGTTAGAATATTTCAGTTTGAGTCCTTTCCAAGGATTGTTTAATGCCAGGATATTGTCACTGACATTTACAGAAAATACGAAGACTCGGATATTTTTGAAGAAAGCCTGAAGGAGCTACATACCCACTTTTTATTCATATGCTTTAAAAGAAACATTTCATTTGTAGGATCAGATCAGCAGCCCAAACTACTCCTGGCTTCTTTGTCCCAGTTCTCTGAATGCCTGTAAGAGGTATTTGTTGGCTTCTCTATTGCTTGCTTTCATGAGAGTTGCAAAAATTTATTATTCAAGTAAGCAGATTTACTAATATAATACATAACTAATGCCCGGATTCTTCAATTCCAGGCTTATCTGTGGATCAAATGGAGGTATTTCTTTCAGTAGAGACATTGCAATACAAACAGCTGTAAATCATATGGAAACACTCAGATATTTAGAAAGCAGCTAAATTACATAGAGAGCAGACTCCGGAATCGTACTTGGATGTATTTGTAACACAAGCAGGTCCCTATTTATGCTGGAGCCTCTCAAGCATTAGAACTCCATAAATAATAAAGCAGACCCATGTGAGTAATTTTAGATAGTTAAAGCAGATGGGCAGAAGCTGAATGCAGCTATGTTGCAAGGCATAAGAGCTGGAAATAACACTTGGAAAATGACCAAAGATTTTGCCAAAGGAAGGCAGCCTTCAGGATATCTTGACATACAGGGTCAGAATCTTCTATTTCTATTTTCAGTAGAAAAATCTCTCTCTGCAACAAATAATATATGGAGGAGTTCCCTTCCTGTGGGCATAGTCTGGTTAGCAGTAAATAATTGCCACTATGATATATCCATGTTCGATGGTCTATTTAAATTTTTAACTACCTGCTCCAATAGGAATAGTTGAAATGAAATTATATGCCAAGGATAGATGTCCACTGTTTGGAAACATTTGCATCTCAGTGTTTATGTTGAGTAATTATCTGGCCTTCTTGGCTTTCATCCAGCAGCAGGAGACTCTTATCCTGGGACAGAATTGTATGGTAATTACATTATCCCTTAATTACAATATTGCATGGACTCCACAGCTAAATGTTGTGTGTGTCCTATTCTTAAGCTGAACTGCATGAATGACCCTGTAATTCAAAGTGGCAGCCTCTGTACATCAGCACTGTTATCTGTTCTCTTGACATGGCATTGTTCACCATCCTAGTGGACCCAGTCCTGAGTTTACCATAAGCATTGGGAATATTTCTGCCTACTTCACAAGGACAAGAAACAAATCCAACCTAGAGAAACTGAATGTCCTGTTCAAATCAGTGATTATGTTTTGTACTTGTTTTTTATTTTCATATTGCTTTTGATAATACAGCATGTTTTGCCAGAAGAATAGAAATCTCTCAATGTCACTCATCTATATAGAACTAAAGCATTGCATTCTACTAAGGATTTGATTAAAAGACTTACAGTTAGTTTTTCTGTTTCCATTGGGATGAAACTGATACTTTTGTCCTTGTCATGTTAAGCAAACCAGCTAAAACTATTTATTACAGATTTGGTGATATGGGAGATCACATATCTAAGTAACTACATCTTTTGCTCTGACCCAGTAGTTAAAAGTGATCTTTATTTGTAATATAAATTTTCTTAGCTGTTCTAAACTAATGTTAGTTATAAAACTTGTTACCATCCAAGATCAAGGGAAAGTATTTTCAATCAGAAAAACCCCCACAGTTACTCAGTCTTTAACACTGATTAATTTCAGAACAGACCCACAGCTGAAGGAAGTGTTTTTTCTTTCAAAAATCAGGTATATATGTCTGTTATTGTTTCAGACCAGCTGGAAGCTAAGCACCACAGGGTGGAACACAGAGGAGAATCAAAAGGAAAACTGGTAGGTGGAGATAGTAGCAGTTAAATAATTGAAACAAATTGAAATAAAATTATAATAAAAATAATAATCATGATAATAAAAAGAAATAAAACAAGTGATGTACAAGAAAATTGCTCACTACCTGCTGATGCCCAGCACCCTTCTGGATAACTGCCCCAGTTTATATCCCGGGCATGACATTCTCTGGTATGGAATATCCCTTTGGCCCATTCAGGTCACCTGTCCTGGCTATGCGCCCTCCCAGGTTCTTGTGCAGCTCCTCACTGGCAGAAAATGAGCCACTGACAAGTTCTTGACTGAGGGTAAGCACTATGCAGCAACAGCCAAAACATCAGTGTGTAATTAACATTATTTTCACACGGAATCCAGAACACAGCACTGGACCACCTACTAAGAAATTAACTCTCCCAGATGAATCCAGGACAACATCAGACATCAATTTCCCTCTCTTATTCTATCTGTGTTTCCTGCTTAGAATACCATGTTATTTGCTGGAAGAAACATAAATTCCAGTGGTGAAATGCTGTAGTTATGTGCCTGGAAAGATATAAACAATTTTGAGAAATACATTTGCTTATTCATGCAGAGATACTTGCAAATCCACACTCAGTAAATAAATGTAATTCTGTGTTGTCATAGTGTGTAAGGTTGCCTAAATATAGAAGATATCTGCATTAGTTCAACTGCAAATGACAGTTGTGTTAGTCACAAGAATCAGAAACCTCCTGAATCTTCTGTCAGTCTGCTGGGTTTTATTATTTTCTCCTCCTTCTCATGCTGAGCCTTTTGTTCCCCAGTAGATATATGAAGAATCAGCCACAAATATTCTCTTTTTGCAGCATGAACTATTTTATCCTTTTATCTCGGATACCGATTTTGAGAGCTTCTACTGAGATCCTGTGCAACAGACAGATCTGTTATTTGAAGTCTCTCCTGTGCTTAGTCTGTAATATCCAATGCAAGGGGTGGTGCTGGATTTCAGAACAGGCTTCTCAAACTGGAGCCAGCCTGCAGAAACCAGGACTGTCAAAGGTTTTATCTGAGATTAAGCAAAGGTATAAATAATAATAGCAATAACAACAACAACGATGATGATGATGATGATAATATAAATATTCTTAAAAATTGTACCCACATACAATGGAAACATCTAAAAGGGGCATAAGGCAATTCTTGGTAATTTTTGCCATTGTCTAAGAAGATGTAAGTCAATGAGGAGCTCTCAGATATTTGGTAACAATCCAAGTCTCCTTTCATTTCTATATAACAAAAAAAGTACTGGCTATTGTACAAGATATTCTTAGTTTTCATTATTGCAGATGACATGACAAAGAGGTCAGAATCACTGTCCCACACAGCTAAGGAGAAGAGAAGCAGAGCATCCCAACTTATGTAATTATAAAAGTTCTAGTGAAAATAAATCACAGGAACACTTTTTTCTTTCTTTTATTTTTTTTTAAATTTATTTTTTTTTTAAAATATAAAATTCAGAGTCCAAATGGTTATACAGATTTAGAAAATCTGGAACCAAATTCAAACTCTCACGTGAAGCCTCTGTGAAAATTGTGATGAACTTTCTGTGGACCAGGATGGCATATTATGACAATGCCTTCTGCTGAAGTTTCCTTTGAATATTGAACCAAATCCAGTAACTTGTCTCTTAGGGCAGTGCTGATAACTGAAGCAGCTTAAATCTGATAAATTTTAATATCAGGGTTCTTTGCTCACATTTTTGGAAACAGTTCACATATGGAGCTCTCCAAGTATTTTGTTTACCTAGTAATTTTCTTCATAATGCTTTGTTAAATATAGAGTTTATTGTGAGAGTTTTTGCATTTAATTATAAAATATACAGCTTTCTCCTTTTAATGCTCTCCCAAACCTGTAGACTACAAAAATAATTCTTTAGCTGAGAGTCTCCAGCCATTAAAAACTAATTGATGCCATCTTGTGGTATAAAAAGGAAATACAGAAACTATCAACCCAGTCTTTGCACACATCTGGTATAACTGTGCACAAAAATTTTTGTGCACCTTTTTCTTCTCTTGCTTTTTCTCTACCACTGCGTGAATGACATTTTGTTACAGTTCACAGTCTAGCTCAGTTCAGTTGAAAAATGTTACGGTAAAAGAATAATTTTAGTCCTTTTCTGAAAATCAACATTCCATAACACCTACTATGATCAAGTAAAACAGGAAATACAGAGCAAACAGTCAATTTTATGAGACTAGGTTTACCCTAAAGCTTTATTCCTTGAAACATTTAAGAAAAATCATGAAAAGGCTCTGTTTGATGTTGGCATCACTGTGTTAGCACAAAATTTGGCAGAGACACACACTCAATATTCAGTGGAAGGGCTTATCTTTAAGTGGAATTCCCAGTGACCTTTGATTTCCATCTTCTTATTGGAACGAAGTTGAGAAGTTTTTTTCCTTAGAAAATTTCATGTTAGTTTTGCCATCACATCCACATCATGGTTTGCAATGCTACCTAGTTGCCACCAGGAACTGATGTATTATTTGGTGAAATTTACCTTCCATCTGTGATTCACAGACAACCCAAAGTGGAATTAAAGTCCCACTGTGTCATCACATTGTCAAAATCCCACCCTAATGCTTTTAATTGTCCATCATTTTAGTGACACCCTTGCAATACGATAACAAGCAACAGAATAGGTATTACAATATTGTATTTCCTTTAAGGAGTATCTGGGAGCCCTGAGACTCAGTAATGCCATAAAGACCCTTATCCTAGGCTAGACTATCTTTTTTCCATACTAAATTTTTGGGAGAATATCATATGGGGGATTACCTATGGAGTAGTTGCATGAGGAATAGAGAAAGCTTGGCCCTTCTGTAGGCAGGCTTGTGACAGTCTTGGGTTATGCATTGCCATCTTTTTAATCTTGCCTGTACTCTTTTAATCCAGTTTCAGTATCAAATCATGCCCTGGCTGTTTCCAGGAAATCCCTTTAAAACTGTGCCCTGTTATTCCAGAGTAGGAGTAGAAAGAAAAGCTCTGCACTATGCTCTCTAATTCACAAAGTCATGCAGGAATGTTGTGATAAAATAGTCCCTCTGAGTCCTATCAACATTTTGGTAACACCAGCACCTTCCCAAAGAAAAGCAGTGGAAACCTGAGTTCAGTAAAGGGTACATGGCAGGATCAAGTGGGGCGACTTTTTCATATTTAGTCTGGTCAGAGTTTTCTCCCCTGCCAAGATTAGAACACACTGTTTCTTTCACAAGGCTCCATAAGGTACAGGACCTCTCCTTTCTGTAACTCTGTGAACCCCTCCAGCTTTGTGAAAATCACTGCTCCTCTTGGTTTTCATTCTCTGTGAAGATAATAGGCACAGTGCAAGTCTATGGTCTGAAATCACATGAAACACAGAACAGCTAATTTGAAGAATATTTCAGGTGTTTCTCTTCAAAGAATTGTGCCTTGTAAATGCTTCCTAAGTAGGTGACTATAGGCTTGAGGATGTCAATAGGCAACTTTCTCTTCAGGTCCTCACACTTGGAAACACACTCACTATCGCACCTTTCTTCCAAGAATTTTAAAGCAAATGCTGACAGAGACCTGGACTGCTGAAAAGGGTCTAAACACCCAGTGTTCATTTTGTTCCTAGAATATGAGATTTTTACTCCAAATTTTGCTCTTAGTGTCAATATCTAAATTGTGCAAATGGAAACTGAATGATGAAAACTTAATGGCTGGAGTACCTGTCTAGTGGCACTGCAGTCTCCATGGGAAAGGAAAGACAGAATATATTTGTCAGCTGTTTTTTCAAATTCAAAATCAAAGATGCAGCTGTACTGAATAGTTTTGTCTTCCTTTGTCCATGCTGGAAAGAAAAATCCTATGCCTGACAGGGCTAAAAATAATCATGAAATGAGAATCAGTGTAGCAGGTAGTTGCATAAAAAAAGACGGAGATGATTATGAAAATGTGAAGATTATTCATTCTGAAAGTTTCTTAGCAAAATCCTTTAATTTTTAGTTTCATATAACATTTTTTATTAGAAGTTAATCATCATTCCACAGAACCATAAAGCCCTAAATCAGATGCCACCTGATTTAATTCTGTCCTTTAATTCTCTTTAATTATACCTTCAACATGTCTAAGTAAGGTTTGTTTAACTTAGTCCTAAGGACCTCCATGTTACAAACACCACAGCAACATCAGGAAATCTGTTCTCATTCCCTACAGCCTTCATTGTTGACCCACTTATTCCATTGTTTACCCCAAAATGTTCCCTGCAGCAAGTGTCCATTATCTTGGACACACAGTACAATTTTTCCCTGTCCTTTTAGGAAAAGCCTTTACAAGTTCTATTCCCCTTGACTTTTCCTCCACCTGTTCAAACTCCCCCTGTAGATCACACTTACTAGGCCTTTGAACATCTCTGAGGCTGTCATCCTTATTGATCCACATGTCCTCTGAAGCATGGTGCCAATATACCAAATCAATTCCCAAATATCTCACTAATGCAGTATAGAGGGAAAAGACCATTTAATGTCCTCAAATCTTCTTCTTCTTTCTGTTGAACCTGTATTGTTTTCTCCACCCCCCCCCCCCCCCAACTATATGGCACAACTCAGACGGTCAGCTTTGCAAAACACCATGAACTCACATGGTGTTCTAGAAAACATTTA
>JAOXXN010000372.1:1305030-1330002 GCA_026770055.1 Myrmophylax atrothorax
CATCCCCACTGCTCGCAGGTAAAGGGCACTTCAGGTGCACTCATCGTTTGAGACTGAGAGGCCAGGGAATAAAAGACTAGAATAAACCAGCAGACGAAACTACAGTTGTCAATCAATGTTGCATCCCCACTGCTCGCAGGGAAGGGGCACTTCATGTACACCTGTGGGCTGAGACTCAGAAGGCAGGCAGTACAACGCCTGGATGAACCAGCAGAAGAAACTATAGTAACCCAGTGTGTACTTTGTTACACACCTGCTATTTGGAACAGTATCTTGGCCGGGTTGGTTAAGATTTTGAGTAATTTAGATAGCTTTGAAAACAAGCAAACAAATATCTGTTCTTATTTGTGGATCCCAATGCAGTTGTCTTCGTAAAACTTTACTTGACCTTGGGGGGAACCTGAGGTTTAGATTGCTCTAGATTTCTGCTGTTTAGCTTCAGAGATTCTTGTCCATATTTTTGGTTTTCTGTAGTGAGATTTGTTAGGGTCTTAGCAAGTCTGGGGCTTAGAAAGTAGCAATGTTGGCTGCGGGGTGGAGAGGCATTAGTTTACCAAACACACAAACTTGAAATCTTTAAAGCTTTGTCTGTCAGATGGAGCTACTGGATTAATGTTGGTAAGCCTTCAACTTTATTGGGCTAGCTAGAAGTGAAAATGTGTTTCCTGACAAAATTATAAAGCTTTAAAACTTGTTGTTGTTGCTCCTAGATAATGACAGTGTTGTAGAAGGGTGGAGTTTTGGTGCTTGAAGAGCAGGCAGCCTACACCTAAAATACGCAGGATGGCTCATTCCTGCCTGGAACCACACTGAGATAACTGGGATGGTATGAGGAGAACTGAATGGGAGGCTCTACTTCAATCTTGGAAGGATTTGAAGGCTGCTCATGTCCCTTGTAAAGTCCTTGGAGGAACCAATGTCTCTCAGTATGTGTTTCTGTGAATATATTCTGATTTCAGCGTGTACAGAATCTGATCTTAGCATACGGATTTTGTGGTAGAAAAGAAGCATCTAGAGAGTTTGGGGCAGAGTCTACCTTTCCTTGCTTGAATTTGAAAGACTGTGCTACAGCTGGCGGGATCAGGAGGTGATGACTGTTATAGTTGTCCTTTTGGTAGCTCAAATTTATATTCTTCATAAAAATAAAAAGAGAGGGAAGGATGGAAGAACATCTTACATAGTGGATTTCAATGGTAGAAGACTTTTAGAACACACATGTATCTTTTTTTGAGTGCCTTAAGAATACTAAACCAAAATGTCTCGAATATTTCCAGCACATCGGAATTTCTTCAGATCTGGTTTGCTCTTGTGATCTGATTGCTGAGCTGAATAACAAACTCAGTATCATTTAAAATTTTTCTCTGGGTAGGTTGCCAGGCATAAAAACATTTTGTATTGTAAGAATCTCTGTCCCCTTAGCAAGCTATAGGTGTTGGTTGTGCTGCTTATCCAGGTCTTGGCCTGCTATCTAACTGTATATGTATGCCAGGTAACTAACCAGTCTAGTTCAGATTTAGGGCCTTAATGGAAGGAAACTTCTGATGTTTGTTTTGGAAGCTGATGTAGGTGTGGCTCTTGCAGATCTTGTGGCATTCTTGGTGTGTTACCTGGGTTTTCTGAGCAAGAGCCTTTCCTTTGTTAAGAGCACAGAAAGGAAATTGGGCCCTTAAGATTCAGGCTGCAATTCTTTCTGAGAGGCAGGAAAAACAAGAGTCATTATCAGCAAGAAATTCAGTGTGTGAAGCTTTGTGAAAACATTCAGGTCTTGCAGCTTCAGACTTTAGATAAAAGCACACAAAACACAACTAGGATTTTGAAGTTGTGTGAGCTAATACTGTACTCTAGTTTTGCGTTCTAATTTTTTTTGATTCACTCTAAATTACAGAAAGAATCCATGAGGCAGATAAAATATATCTATTAAATTTGCTAATGCACCTCTAGAAAAAACATTATACCTTAAAACATTGAAGATTAAAGAAGTAATCTGTAACACACTTTTGAAGTTGTTGTACTAGCCTTTTTACATGAGTGACCATAGTGAGTGATTATCTGCAGTGACCTGGTGTATGTGTCTAGATTTCTGTGTGTGTATCAAAATGAAAGTGTGTATTTTTCAAGTTATTTTCTAGCTGCTTTAGAAAAGAGACTATTGTTAGCACCTGATGTGCTGTATTTCAGCTTCTCAGAACATTCCAGGTGGAACTTAACTCATGATTTCTGTTTCAAGTATGTGTGAAACCTGTATTTCCTGAATAGAAAACATTTTGTGTAGAATGTTTGTCGCATGACTAATATCTGATTTGGTAATGGCACTTGGAGTTACATAAATGTATATATTGTATCTTGTAGTACAGTAACTGGATGTGCTGCAGTTCATAGCTGTAGCAGCAAACAAGGTAGAAGTTATCTCGCTATTTTGAGTACAAGAAGGACTGTTTATTCATCGTGTCAGTAGTTTTTATTAAACAAAATAATAAACCCACTGTTTGAGACTGGTTCATTGTAATCTGTCTAAAAAATTTGAATAGCACTAATATTTTATAGGCAGATTAGGTTTGCTACTGGAAAGCCTTTTTAATTTTCCTGGTGTGCCTGCAAACCACTGTGTTAAAGCCACCATACTTTTTTTTTTTTTTAAGGATAAAGAAAAAACCCTTGTGTTTCATTAGAGCAAATCAAGTTGGTTTATAATTAATCTAGATTTTATGTGTCAGTACACACTGAACCTAGATCTCCAACAGATGTGGCAGAACAATGAGGTTTTGGTTGAGAAGAGTTGAAAGACAATTTCTGTACTACAATTTTAAGTGTTGAGATGTCCTTGCAGAACTTGCTTTTCAGATCAAGTATCAGCTGAGTTCCATCTTTCCTGAAGAGACAGTGATTAATCATTAGATAATGGCATTGGAGGAGTTATGCTGCTATTCATCATATCTGCATTTTTACAGATGAAATGTAATTATCCAGTAAAATTAACTACAAGGTTTTATGGCTTTTAGGATGTAAATTAAAGGTGATGACATAAACTACAGGTAAAAGACAATGCCTTCTAGCTCTGTAATCCACTTGCAGTGTAACACACCTGCTTCATATGAAGGTCTTAAGGCCTTAGTAAATGTTTGAGGTGCTGGCAAATGAGAAACAGTTGTTTGTTCATTCCTTCATGCTAGTATTGTTCTTTAGTAAATGCTTCTTAAGAGGAAAAAGTTGCCAAATGTATAATCAATGGCAGTGGAGGAACACTGGAATACTTCTATTAATTGACTGACAGATGGAATTGTCTCACTTAACAAAGAGGCCATAGTAGGGTCTTGGAATTAAGATTGTGTCAAGAGCTGCCTCCTTACTGAAGGCTGAAATGTTTGGCTGTGGTGGGGATTAGAAAACAGCTGTCTGATTGGGAGTAGTTTTTTTTCAATATGTTGAAACACTAAATTGATGTTGAAGTTTGGCTGGAGTAGTTTTACTTCTGAATGGTGCAACGCTTGTTGAAAACTAACTTAAGCCGATTGCTGTTCTGTTTTTGGAATGACAGTAGGGAATCATGTTTGAATTTTAGAAAGAGTAAGAATAACTGTGTGGCCTGTGTCATGAGAGATGCTCATCAGTCATCTAAGAGGTTACATAACTCAAATTTATTTGCAACTGTGACTACAAGGCTTCCTAACCCTTTTTTCAGGTATATATTTTTTTAGGAATACAGTTTAATTAGACTATGATGAACTTACCTGACACTGTTATGAAGTACTGCTAATATCTCTCTTGTAATAGAATCCTATTTTGTGACTGTTAAAAGCAAGCTCCTCTAAGTTTAACTACCTGGTGTTTCACATAGGAACAGAATGTGAAGCAGGATGGGAGATTCAAATGAAAATCTGCTAATAGTGGGTTTGTAAAAATGGACATGCACTGGCATGCTTCTCACTTACTTGCTTCTACTTTTGGATTGTTTGTTAGTTGTTTGTTTGGTTTTTTTTTTGGTGGTTCATCTGTGCTTCAGTAGGGCAGCTTGTGCAATGCCTTTTTCCAGGTCATTTCATTCTTTGCTGCAGGGAATTTAAAGATTCAGAGGGCAAACTTTTTTCTCATTAAAGTAAATAATCTCAATTGCTCTGGAACAGTTGCAAAGCATTTTTAAATAGCTTTTTTAAATTATAGGGGAAGCATGTCTATTCAAAAACCTCATTGTATCTCCCCTTTGTGGTGGCAGGGAGAAAACTGGGTTTTATGACAATAAATTGAAAGCTATGTTCTTAACTTAATTCAGCCATAGCTTGTACTCTTAGTACAAGTCATAACCTTGACTAATTTCCTTTTAACTTGTAAAGTATCTTGTGATACTATAATGCATTCTGTTTGAAATCTGTTCTTCAAACAGAATCTGGAACTTTAATATGTGCACAGAGTTTGAGGCATGGTATATTTTTGACTTAATGCTTGAGTGTCCACAGGGGAATAAAATTGAATAGGTCCTGTGCAATTTCGATGGCTTAATCTGGCACTGTATTGATCTACTATAGACCTGGATTTTAAAGCTAATAAATAACTTATAATGGAGCTTTGTAAATATATTAATTTTAAAGTTTCCATCAAACAATGGTAAGTTTACCCCTGCAACGCCATTAACATATCTTTGACTAATTATCTCCTTTTTTATTTTTGTAGGTATTGTGGTAAATGGCCTGGTTAACATTAGTATTTCAACCATTGAGAAGCGTTATGAGTTGAACAGTTCCCTCACTGGCTTAATCTCTGCAAGCTATGACATTTCTTTTTGCATGTTGTCGCTGTTTGTATCTTTCTTTGGAGAAAGAGGGCACAAACCACGATGGCTTGCTTTCTCAGCATTTATGCTAGGACTGGGCTCACTTATATTTTGCTTACCACACTTTGGTAGTGGAAAATACCAATATGGAGATAAACTTGAAGGTAAGCTTATCTTTGTTTTGAAAATTACACACACACAAAAAATATTTTCTATAGTGACTTGATGCAACTCTTAATTTGGTACAATGTAATTAATCTCTGTAAAAGTATTAAAATAAAGTACTATCGGTAACACTGAAAGTAAATTGAATATGTGAAATCTGTAAGTTCAAGAACTGGCTCTCTGTGCAGTATTTGTTTTTCAGAAGTGATCTGAGTGTCAAATATCAGTTCTTGCTCACTAGCAACATTTGAATAAAACTTTTTCTTGCTTTGATGTATGTAATTAAAATTAATTTTGACTAGAATATTCTCTGGCATCTATTTGTGAACTGTAATCAAGTTAGATCAGTGATGTAGAATAAGTGTCAAAGTAAAGTTTCAACTTTAGTCAAAAAAGTTAGACTTGCCATTTTGTTGAAAGGTGACTACGTTTTGAAGTTCCTTGGGGCTCTGAATGCCTTGAAGGCATCTTGATTAATGCATTAACAAGTTTCTCTAAGTTCTTTTATAATATGTTGATTACAACTTTTTGATTTATTTGAAATAAAGAGGCAACAACGAGTACTGAACAGTACTGAACAAAGTATATAAATCACGGAGTAGCTAGCTCTCAGTTCTTGCATAATTTTTCTCATTAAAAATGACTTCAGTACAGTGTGACTAGTGCCAACTATTTGTATTGCAATTTAGTGGCACATCTGTAACTAATACAGAAATGTTCAGATATGTTTAAAGCAGGATGACTTACTTGTTATTGCAGTGTTCAGTCAGACTTCTGCCTTCAATGACAAAGCATATTAGAGTGCTCACTAAAAAATCAGTAGCTGTCAAGCAACCTGATGAAAGGTTGTTGATTCTCAAATTAATTTCTTTAGTATTAATCATGTCATACACTTTCATGTACCTTCCAGACATTAGTTAAACAAGTTTGGTAAGATATTGAGGCTCTGAAAAGAAAATCCTAATGAGGATCTGTATTGGAAATTAATTAAACTTTTAACTGAAGAAGGACAAAAGAAAACACTCTTCAGTGTTTGGGGGCTGTAAGCAGGTGAATATTTGTTACCTTTAGTAGAGGGACAACAGGTTACTTGTTCCTGGCTCTGTTACAGTCTGATTTCTCTACTATTTTGGTTTCAGTATTGCACTTCCTCCTTCACTATAGTATGGAAGGAAAGTTGAATTTGAAATGTAGGTTTCAATCTTATTATAGGTTTGGGGTTTTTTTAATGGAAACAAGATAATGGCAGTGTGGGAGAGAAGACCAACTATAGCAACTGTTTTCTTTTCAACAAATTTTAGTTGAAATCTTAAGGATGTGTCAGTGTTTGATCAAACATCTGCCATTGAAGATGGCTGTAGATGTTGATGGCTTATTAGGGACATGTTCTGCATGGAGTTTTTAAATCTAAAAGTGGTGGGAAATCTTTTAAATGCAATATGTTTTCTTCACCATGACGCTGTCAGCTGACAACATTCGTGCTGCTTTTATTGTTGTGATGCAGGTGCCTATGCTGTGACTGTGGTGAGCAGACTTAAAAACTTAAGCTGACTTAATCAAAACGCTATCAAAGATAGGTTACTAGGAGTGCAGGGAATGTCTGATAGATGACAGAATCAACATAAATCTTCAGGTGCCGTGAAAGGTCATGCTTTAGCTGTCAAGTGCAGGATTATAGGATTTCTGGTTTAGCTGGTTCTGATGTTGATGAAGAATTGTAACTGTACAATGCAGTTGTGGAATTTAATAGCACCACACCTCAAAAGCTTCCTTTTTGATTGTTTGTTCGGATGAGTATTTTGTAGCAACTCTTAATATTTTTGATTGAACTTTTATTTGATGCTTTGTATTTAAGATCTACCACTTAATTTATTTCCGAATAACTCTTTTTACTGGTTGGTTACTTGATTAGTACTTGGTTACTTGATTACTGTTAAAGGTCAGGAGTTTTAGCTGGAGGGTAACTTCAAAGTACAGTTCAATGCAACATTAAATGTGGCTGCCAAGTTAGTGAGTAGGTCAAGTCTGGAATATAAAATACATATAACCTCCAGTATAAGGCTTGCAGACTTTATCGAACATACTGTTTTACCTTGAAATATTAATTTACTTTTATTCTGAGTATATACATGTCCTAGTCTACCAAGCTATTTGATCATTTATCCTAATACCACTTTCTAGAAATGGTTTAATTAATTTCTTATTAAATGACTTGCTAATCAGTGGTCCCCCTATTATTAAAATTTTTTAGGCACAGCGGACATTTCTTCTGTAATCTCAAGAAAGGCTTCAGACTCCAATTGGTAGTCTAGGTGTGACTAGCTATTTGCTCATTAACTTTTCCAGGTTGCAGAGTCGCCAGTGCCTCAGCAGGCTCCGATGTGTTCAGTCAGGGGCTCCACCTGGTGGTGTGTCCGGAACGGAATCAGCCGAGTTTGAGTAGTCGGAGATGGTACAGGGCACTAAAATCAGCAGATGCTTCCGTCTAGGATTTTATTTTACAAATCTAAACCTATTTCTGTAATCTACCACAGCAAACGTGAATCCTAGTTTTTTCTTGACACAGGGAAGATAATTTTATTGTGAAGACAGTCAAACATTGGGGCACATTACCCAGGATTCTTCCTGAGTGGAGAGGAAGGAAAACTTTGACTCCTCCTCTTGAAATGAAGTTTTCTTATCCCTTAGGTTGGCCTGTTTCTGTGCAACAGCACTGTGTCACCTGTTGGGAGCTACAGGGAGTAAAGAGAAAGCACATGCATACATTTATAACACCAGTGTAGACAGTTTTCTTTAAGTATCTGCTGTGTGGCAAGGGCTTCCTAGTACTTTGTTTTGTGAGCCCAAAGTGTGGATTGAGTTTGCCCTTTTTACTGAGAAAAATGGGTTTTCAAATGTAAAAGGACCCGAGGAAAGAAAAAAAGACGTAGTAATTGTGTAGTAAAGTAGCGTGAATCAGTCTGTTTGTAGGATCTGAAGGATGTTTTCCTATGTCTATTCAGTGTGGCTTGTTTTCACCAAACTGGTGGGTTTATGCTCTTTCTTAGAGTTTTATTCTCTTCTGTGGAAAAAAAAAGAAACATGCTTCTCTTTCATCTTGTCACTTGTCACTCTTACTAAAAGTGCAATGATAGCAAGGGGAAGGACAAGAGAACGCATACTCCCTGTCTTGAGTTCCTCTTTTCTGTTTCCTCCTTGTGGTACCAAACATGACAGGAGCAGACACAACCTTACACTGCTGTACCAGTGCTTTCCTCTTTGTGTGCACAAGTACAGAGGCTTTACATTAACTTCTTGTTCTGGAGAGATGGCAGTGTGTGTGCCCTCTGAGAGACAGTGGTGTAGGTTTTCAAAGTGGGTTTTCTTGTTTCCTACAGAAACACTTTTCAAAAGAGTGAAAGAGAAGGGAGGATAGTCTCTGCTAGTGACTAACTGGACTTTCTAGCAGGTTGTTCAGACTGTTCTGTCACTTGAGTGGAGGTTGTCAGTGCTCCTTAGAATCATTATATGGTACAAGTACAAAATGAAGTGCATGTTATCCAGGAGTATTCTCAACCTGTGGAATGACCATTTGACAGGTGTGGTTTTTTTCGTAAGTCTGACCAATAATGCTTTAAATAAGGCTATTTTATTCATTTTACCCTTCTGTTGTGGAAAAAAAACCCAACCAAACAAGCAGTGATAGTATTTCTTTTGGGGGATATGATACCATAGAAACTTTGGCAGTGCCACATAGGATACGTTAATAGGTGTGAAAATTAAGATGGCAGCCTGACATAACAGCACTTCATTTGTAGTTTAGCTTTCCATACACATTTTTCTTCAGTTGAACTGTGATGGGCTGGGTAGCAGAATTGTAAAGTCTCGTCTCTGTTTTTCAGATACATGTCAAACTCCAGGAACCACCTCTGCTAACATAACTTGCAATGCCAGCAGAAAATCTGCACATCAAAACTTTCTGTATATCTTTATACTGGGACAGCTGCTGCTGGGAGTTGGAGGAACTCCACTGTTCACTGTGGGAACAGCTTTTATTGATGATAGTGTCTCAAAACACAAGTCTTCCATTTATATAGGTAACTTTTAAACTATTAATAACATATTGTCTGGATTGATCGTAGAATTCAATGCCTTCCAAATGTGTTTATGAATTCACCTGATAAAAACAATCTTGTAATTGTTTACTTATGTGCATAAGGTGTTTCTACATCAGTTATGGTGTAATTTAGGAATTAGTCTGCTCTAAATATCAAGTCTTTTCAATTTTATTTTGTAGAGCACGGTAAAACTGCTTTGCACCTCTCCTGTTATTTTTTTCTTATTTGTGACTGAGAATGATCAAGTGGTTAATGCAGCCTGTCTGTTTAAAATAGAATAAGCTGTAGCAAAAACTTGCTTTTCAGTGTCACAGATGTTGAAAAATACTGCATAAAAATTAGGTCAATAGGTAGATAATTTTTCTTTAACAATTTTATTTATCATCTATTAATACCTGTCCACTCAGAGCAGAGACACTGCACTGATCAGTGCAGTTCTCTGGCCACATATAGATTTGGCACTTTAGGGGGGCATATTGGAAGTATCTTTCCTTCATTGAAAGCAGTGGATTGATTTACTTGGGCTGTTTAAAAGCTAAGGAATACTAACTCTTAGCAGTAGTTTTCAATCTTTTTCAGTCATCATTCGTTGGGTTATATGCACTTTTACTGCCAGGTTCATTGCAGTCTAAGTGTATTTGCTACGGGTATGAAGATATATATTTTCTCCCATTTTGTTTGTAAGCTGATAGAAGCATCTTAGCTATCCTGGTAACTTGCAGGGGGAATTCAAAGGACCTCAGATTCCTGAACTGTTTTGCAGATTAGATTTTATGGGGCAAAATTGAAATAATCCCCTATTTACATACAATTCTTATACATTTATTCCAAGCAGGCCACTTCATAACAAATACTATAGTTGTATATGATAAATCTAAAGTAACAAAGACAGATTTTATTTGTGCTGTTGATATTATACTTTTGCTTCCTTTCCCTCCCTCACTCCTTGCCCCTGAAGCCAGTGAAATAAATAGAACAGAATTAGGGCTGTCTGCATGGTTGGGGGATCAAGAAGTGACCTGAAAACTCAGGAGGATGATGTCAGTGTTCATACTTAAAAAGACCAATGCAATAAACTCATGCTTGTACAAGATTCAGCCTTCTGTTGACTTCAGAAGAGCAGTGTGCTCTGCCTAATGTAACAAAACTGGAATGCAGTGAGTGGGTAGGTAGCTACATTAAGCCTTAATTCTTTTTCTTGCTTTTATGCAATGTATTAAGGACTTAAAATATATTGCATTGCCTTGCCTTATGCCAGAGGACTTATGCAAGGCAGCAAAAAGCAAAGAAAAACTTTCTTTGAAAGTTCCTTTGAAACTCTCCTTAAATACCTGCTAGCATCTTTGACTATAAGCTTGCAACTGAAAAGCTCATAGTTTCTTTCTCTTGTAAATTGGGTGCCTTTTCATGAGGACTGTTCTGCTCTTGCTGGACTGGGACATCAAAACTAAAGCCACTGAAAAGTTAAGTTGTTCCAAATGGTATTTAAACAGAGTGATGTGTAGGAGGAAATAGGCGTCTAAGCTTGGTTTGAAATTCTGTAGGATTAATGTGAACTTAACTCAAAGTTCCTATGGTCATGGCACTATTTCCAAAGCACAGGAAAACCTGGGATATATTTACTCAGTGTTTGTTTTGACTGGAGTGTCACCTTTTGTATTGCTTTTCCCTCTTGTACCCTTCTCACCCTCCTGCCTTCCCCATCATTTCCTCTTGCTGTATTAACTAGAGTGAAATTAATACTAAGTACTCGGGATCCAGACACTTTGGAAACAAATGAGAAATCCAGAATCTTCAACCTGGGGAAGCAGCATAGAATATCAGCAGTAAGAATGCATGTTTACTAATTATTTGTCAGATCGTGTTGCTATTAGTTGCAAGCCTTAATCTGCAGAGTGCTCCTGCTTGCAGTGAGTGTTAAACTGCCACAGAAATCTGTGTGGTAGGCCAGGGAGAATATTGTGATATTGTAAAAGTCCTGTACTCTTTGGATATGGTTATACCTGCAACTTTGCAGGCTGTGGTTGGTTTGATGGCTAATGCATACGTTCCTAGAGATTCTGGTCATGTACTGCTAATAGCTGATGCTCATACCTTCACTTAAACTTTTTCCCCACCTAGCTTTTGAATGTAGGCACAAAAGGTAGGTGCAAATGCCAATCTAATCATGCTTAAAGATGAGATTTTTTTTTTTTTTTACTGAACCTCAGAGCTGCAGCTTTCAATGAGAGCTACACATTTCTTTGTTGAGGCACAAGTATAAATTTTGTCTTCTACCTTCTGCAGCTAAAGTAATGACAGTGACAAGAACAGGTTGAATTATAGAAGCCTTTTGGTCTGAAGTTGATTTAAGAATTTTATTAAAAGAAAGCTTTAAAAAAAGGCTTAAATAAGTTATGATGAACTTGATGTATTTTCTTTTCTAGGAATTGGCTATGCCATGTCTCTGCTGGGGCCTGCTATTGGCTATGTTGTAGGAGGGCAGCTGCTTAATATTTATATTGATATCCAGATCCCAGAAAGGCAAGATACAACTTAGTTTATTGCTTTCTATTTTGTTTTCCTAATTTTTGTTAAAATCTTCAGCTTTTCTCCATGTGAGGAGTGTTTGTTCAGAAAATGCATTTTCAAGACCTTCATTAACTTGTCAGTAAGTTGCACTCATAAAGGCTTCAAGTGAGTTACTTCCCATAGTGAGTAGTGTGACTCCATTATGTGTGCAAGTTTCTTCATAGTGCAAATATTTAGTTCTAGGTTTTTAGATATTAGCTATCTTAAAGCTGAGTAATAAAAAATGCTTTGTCTTTGTTTAGTTGCTCGTTTAGGGTTCAACTGCACCTATTGATTTCTTGTGCAAAAAGTTTCCCTGTGTTGGAATATGAGGGATAGGATACTGCTGCTTAACTCTTGGGGAGGAGCTTGTGACAAAATCTACCAGCTGAGTAATAGTTCACTATTAAAAAAGTTATAAATTCTACTACTGTCCAAGCCAACAACTTCATTTGTTTTTATTTCCTGTGTTTTAGGGCCTTCAGATCAATGCAATGGCATTTTGAACTTCAGTATTGGCTTTGACATAACTAATTGATTATGAAGATTCTTTCTAAATCCAGCTTTTTCAGTATCTTAATAATGCTTGAGGATCTTTAAATCAGGGCCAAAGAGTAGCCTCTAAATCAGAATGACATTTACTTATGAGTTGAAAGCTATATTTGATAGAATGAAATATTTTTATAATAGAATCTGTGAATGTGCTTTAAACAAGCAAACAATAAATTTAATACATGTAGAAAACAAGAAAATGACAATATTAAAAGGCTTTCTGTGAAATCTATTAAAACCAAATATTCTAGCTTACTGAAATCTGAAATTGCTGATTGAAATTTAGAATAAATAACCTGCTTTTTCTGAATTACTTTTCCAGTACGATTGTGGATCAAGATGACCCACGTTGGCTTGGAGCTTGGTGGATAGCATTTCTTGCATGCTTTTTTGCAATTTGGCTTCTTATAATACCTTTTTCGATGTTTCCAAAGCACCTGCCAGGTAAAAGTTTAGCAATACCAAGCTACTGTGGAAGAGGGATTTTTTTAATTTTGTGAGTTTATAGACTGCTGGACTGGGCGTTTCCACTTTGATTCCATTTCTTAATTAACTGTCTTTGGCTAAAATCTGATGATAAATACTTTCCCCCTCCAAAATATGTAGCGTTTAAAACAAGGCAAATAAACTAGAGGGAAATCTTGTGTATGGTGACCCTGCCCATGGCAGGGAGGGGTGGAAGTCGGTGAGCTTCAGGGTGTCCTCCAACCCAAACCATTCCATGATTCTATATAATGTTGTACAGTAAAAATGGAAACAGTTCACTACCTGAATGTGGAAACTGATGGTCAAATTTTGGAAGATGCTTGCATCTAAGCAGCCCATACCTAAAGCTGCTGTTACACACCAAGAATAATATGGAAATTCCATTGACATAATTTATGTGTTGTTGTCTTTGAATATATTGCTTTATTGGTTTGGATAGAATAATAAAGCATGAATCAAAGTATCCCAGAGCAGTCTTCTAGAGAGATGAATGTAATATAGTCTCCGTTTAGCTTAGATATTATCTAGGAGTCCCTTGGAGGAGCATCCAAAGGAACTTTGTGTACTAATATTGAAAGTGAAATCATGGAGGAAAAGAAGAAGGGAACTGGGGAGAGTGTGGGGATGATTTCAAAAAAATGAAATTGAATGGGCTTCAGCATACTCTGAAGATTATAGAATATCCCTGATAATATCTTATTGCAACCAAGACATTCCAAGGGAAGCATGATGCCTTCAAGGAAAACCTCCTTTCAATATATTATTCATCTTTTTATAAATCTGTACCAATAAAACACTCAAGAAGACCTACAATATCTGAACTAGTTTTTCCAACTAGAGGAAACACTAATATTTGTTCTTTTACCTGTGAGCACAGGTATTCAATGTTTTCATTGTCAATACATGTGACCATTTGTAGGAACAGCAAAAGTGCAGGCTGAAAAAGTCTCTGAAACTCATGATGATGGAAGTGAGGCCCTGGTTCAGACAAAGAACATTGGAAAAAGTTTTAAAGACTTTCCTGTTGCTCTCCTGGTAAGAAAAATCTGAAGTTTGCTAAAACTGATACTTTATGAGAAATTAATTTCTTTTTCAGATAATCTATAGATCTTTAGAAAGGTAATTGCTTCTTTACATGTTGTGATAGGCAAGTCTTCAATGCTACTGATAACTTAATGAACATTCATTTTTTTCACATGTGAGATTGTTAAAGAAGAAAAGGATATGACTGAAGTTCCACATAGAGTTTCTACTTTAGAATATAGAAGCTTCTACTTTAGTTGGTATCAAAATCAAATAATTTCCAGAGCATTATGATAATTTCTCCCCATAGATTCTGTTGAGGAATCCAGTGCTTATGAGTCTAATAATAGCCAGTTCTTCAGAAGCTTTAATCGCCACTGGATTTGCCACATTTCTACCAAAGTTTATTGAAAATCAATTTGGGAAGACGTCAAGTTTTTCAGCAACTCTTGGAGGTAATGTGGCTTTTTATTTTTAAATCTTAAATATATTGTGTTGAACACCTCATTAACATTATAGGTGGAAGATCATATGGGTAATCTTGTTTGTCTGAGGTGTTTGTGAATGTAATTATGTGGAATGCAATTATCACATTGGAAACAGTATTTTTCTTGTTCTTGTCTGCCCTATGAAAATCTTGTATTTATCAAGGGTGCAAATCTACTTGTCTGTAGGGTTTTTTGAAGACTATCAAGTCTTATATTGAAAGTAGAGTGAGAATTTTGTGTCCTATGTAGTTTATTTTTTTTTAATTCCTGGTGAAAAACATTTACTTGTCCTTATTTAGTGTCTCCTGAAGGAGCATTAGGATCTTAGTCCCTACTAAAGCAATGAAGTTGAAGAGCAGCTGTAAAAAAGGCAGTGCTTATTGCAAATAAGGGGGTTGACTTTACCCTTCTCTTCTTCAGTTCCACAATAATATTACAGTGGGATAGTTTACAATAAAATGACTAATCAGGATGTGTTATAAAGTTGTTATGTAACTGCTTCTACAGTTGGCTTACTGTCACTACTTTTGCATGTCAGATAATGGGAACAGGTCGAAAAAAAGAAGGGTATAAAAAGCTGAGTATTAGAGAAACAGAAAAATTGTGTGGCACAGCTGCATTCAGTGTGGTCACATGATTAACACAGTTAATTCTGAATAACTGCAACCAGATGAAGGTAGAGTGTCCATAAAGGCCCACAGGTGCTTGCAATACTGCAGTCAACACTGCTAGAACATGTATTGCTAAACTGTAGAGTCCTGCTATGTAAGCATTTGGTGGTTGAGCTGCTCTTTCTCAAACAAATATGTTTGGGAGAGACTTTCTGACTGACTTACTCCTCTGGCCAATACTAGATAGTACTGCCACTATTCAGACATTGTTGTTTCAAAATAAAGCATCTGCAAGTTTTGTGTGGAAATACATTGGAATACATGCCCAATTCTTAAACAATAACCACAGGAGCTAAGCACAAAACTGAGCGTTGCTTTTTTTGTCTGAAGACCTTGTCTGAATGTCTTTGAGTTGAAAATAGTGATAGTGCTTATGAAATGTACAGCCTTAAGGAAATGCCTACACTAATGCTGAAAGCTGTCTGTCCCTGAACTGAGCTAGCTAGTCTGTGATACCAGTGACCATGAAAACTACTTAATTACCTTTGACTATGGTTTGTTGTGACTGGTGCAGTTTTGCCACTGTGCTTTAACTGTTTTAAAGTGCAAGTTATACTGAGTTCTGTGTTGTTTTGTAGGTTAGCCATGTAAAAATGCTTAGTTAGTTATCTGCAGTACTAACGGAGCAAAATGGATAAATCATTGTGGCCTATATGGCCAATGACAGCAAAAGTGACCCACTGACCTAGTTTCCTTTAAATCTTTCAGTAGATTCTCTGGTGCAACTTGTGCTGTCTCTGGTCTAATAGAGATTATGTTCTGCTATTAACAAGTTTATAACGCATGTATATCGAAGAACATGGACATATGGAAAAAAGCAATGAAATACCATGTTCTGTTTTCATGAAGTGCCCTGCTGGTGTTCAGAGATTCCTGCCCAGTGTGTAGTACTCCTAAGTCATCTAGTTTGGCTGTGTTGAAGTTGGGTTTTGGACACTATAAATTACACTGTCAAGATAAGCTTCTGTAAAAGGCTAAAGGGCATGTAAGGGTAGAATCAATGACTCATGAGATCAGGTTGTGGTAGTGTAGTTTGAAAATGGCATCACATGGGTTGCATTTTATGGAAAACTGGATTTTTTTTGTTAGGATTAAATTGCACTCTTAATTGCTTCACAAGTTTGTCTTGAACTTTTATTTAAATGCTGGTGTCTTATCTTCCTCTAGGACTTGTATTAGTTCCAGCAGCAGCACTAGGCCAAGTCATAAGTGGCTTCTTGGTTTCCAAGTACAAAATGGATTTGAAAAGCATAATCAAGTTCATGATAATCACTTGTTCTGTGGCCCTGCTATTAAACACAGTGTTTTTATTTGCTGAATGCGGGAATGAACCTTTTGCAGGTGTCTCTGAAACATATAATGGGTAAATATATTTTAATGAACTTTTGGGTTTGATGTTAATGTTTGAAATAAAAAGGTTACAATGTAGCATACAAATTCTTTAAAATGTCATATTTTACCTTGATGTATGAATCTGAAATGTTTTACAGAACTCTATAAAGCTTTGTTTTGGAATCTTCATGTAATAGTTTATAAGAAAATGTATAGACGCCTTGCCCACAAAGTGTTCTGAGCCGTCAAGCCCTGCTTGACAAAAATCTCAGCCTCTGTAACCATTTTAGGTGTAGTAGCAATGGTATTGACTACAGCTAATTTTGTATTGCTGTAGAAATAGAGTATTTTGTATCTTGTTTTACTTAACCAACTCTGGATAGTCTGGGCAGTTTGTTCCTGGAAGGAGATATCAATTCTGTAAAAGCAAATGGAGATACACTTCAACTAGTCTAGTTTGTCACTAGGAAAGCAAAGGCATTTTTGTAGCAGGTTCTAGGACATCTACCCTCCTTTTACAAAGGAGGCTTTCTATTTTTTTTCCTAGTATAATGGCTGATAGAGGTAGGAATTGATCCCAAAAAGGGAATAGCTCAGTGACAAAGTTTAAGAACAAAATTGGTGGAGTAACATGGTTAACTGAAACAGAGTTCAAAATATTTTTGGCTAACATATACAAAATAATTCTCTAAACATCATGTATTTTTCTTTCCCTTACACAATATAATTCTCCCTAATACAAAAGTAGTCTGTCATTAATTTTTAGGTATTTGTAGTAATTGTAAGAAATAGTAGGAACAAAGCTTACTCTGGAAACCAGTGGGGCACTGTGGGAAAAGAAATCATGAAAGTGAAAGCAAAATAAAGCAAAATTAAAAAGAAATGTTTGCAAGGATAAACTTTCTTTAGAGATTGAATTTTTAGATCCACAGTTAAAATATCATTGAATGAATGTGATCAAATCACCACCATAGACACCATGTTGTAGAAAATGCCCAATCATGCCTTATTAAAGAAATAAAGGTAATATCATAATGTTTCAATTCTCATAGTTCTAAATAGTACACACTTTGTAGCACAGGCAGTGTTTAAATCAGGAGGGAGGCAAGCTAAATTTTGTTCCAAAACTCTGGTCTCAAGTGCTTGGTTACTCTGTCATGAATTAACAGAGCCAGAGGCGACTCCAGCTGTTCGAGGGTTTGCCAAAGAGCCAGATGATGCTGTGAAAAATACCTCTAGTAGGCTGATACCTAGGGACTGCTAGCTGCTATTTGAAAAAATCATGATCATCAGCAACTGGCTGAATAACTTACCCATACCTTTCTATTGTTTCCTCAAATCTCCCATTTTAGACAGGGGTTAGGTGCCACTATCTTGTACAAAAGCATAATCTGCAAGTTCTCCTCCAATGCATAACAAGGCATTCAAACCTAAACAGGACGGGCAAGAAGAGTGTTGAATTTTACTGACACAATAGCATGAAGTGCACTGTGAAAATGCAGAAGATGGTGTGGGGAGCAAATTGGTTTTGGCGCCTGCAGTACATATGCAAGTTGGTAGAAAGTAGAAATTTAATGCCATGATACCTTAGTAATTAATTTGTATTTCCTTTTACAGAGTGTATGCAAAGCGAATAAACCAAGTTTCATACATTGGTGACTGAAAGAAAAGTAAAAAACTTACCACTCATTCATATTTGATCTTTACAACTTGCTGTATAAATAGACAGTATATTTCAAGGCCATTTTTGAAATTCGATGCACGAAATGTGACTCTTCTTCATTGTCAGGAAGAATTCTAGCAGAGCCATGACTTGAACAATTCAGAACTGTGAAAAACAGAATTCAGACTTTGGTTTTAGAAAGCTTATAATACTGAGCAAAAGAATCTGTATTCATCAATTAAATACTGGAGAGGTGGTCTAGGGAATAGTATATGAAGTTACCTATATTTTTATACCAGGTTCTGTGATAATGAGCAGGTGACTAAAGGTACAGCTGAATTAATGTTCATCCAAAGTTAAACACAGTTAATGTATTTAACAGTTTTGTGTCCCTTTGCCAATTCTGTAGCTTACCTGTTGCTGAAGACTGCTTATCTACAGCAATTTGGAGTTAACTAGTCCTGAAATAACTCTCTTCCATTATAAAAAATGGTTTACTTTTATCTAATTCAATGTTACATGTTAAGCTTTACTTTATGGGACATCAGAAAAGTTAGTGGCATTAATACAATGCCAGTTCTAAAACTGCTTTCCAGGAAGGACTAAGCAACTAAAAAATGCAGTAGTAGCTTAAAAAAAATAACCCATTTATAAGGTGGTGGAAGTATAGTTAAGTGTCTGGCTCCCACTTATGCTAACAAATGCTTCTGGAACAATAAATTATGAAACTGCTCTGAGAGTTGATTTGGAAATTGATGCAGATTGATTTTTGTGGAGAATTTCCAGAAATCCTTCATGGATTCATTCTTTCTACTAAAAATAGCCTGGAGGAGTGGGAAAGCTTATGTCAGTTTAGTCCCAGAACCATATAAGTATAGGATCACTTTCGAGTACATGCGTTAATGAAAACAGTATATTGTTTGTACTAACACTGTTTATTACTAAATTAGGCTAGCAGCAGAGCTAACGTGGTTTATGTTGTCTAACAAGTACTTCAAAGAATTTTAGCTGCCCAGTTTTATTGCCCAATATTTCCTTGAAAACTTGAAGAAACAGAAATGCAATAAGTATTTCCATAGTTCTGTTCATTTCTCTGTGTCCCTGGGACTCCTTGTTTTGCTGTGAAAGAGTACTCACCCTATAGAGTTTTTAAAGAGCATTTAATGGCCTCATCTCTGAGGCTTCTTTAGAAAAACAGTGGTATCTCTTTTCAGTATTTTTCTTTGCCTATCCATAACAAAATGTTCAATCCCTCTTTGAAGGTCAGGGAATGGAGAAGTTGTCTGCACATGTAAACAAGACAAATGTTGCCACTTAATTGATTAAATATTTCTACACTTTGCATGCCTCACAGGCTAACAAGGCACTGTATGAACAAATGTGTGATTAGTGAATTTGCTTATGATGCACTGTAGTTCATTCTTCATACACAGAAAAATCAAAATTGGTTTGCTTAGGCTTAAAGCAGTAATGTAATTCAGTAGGATTCCACCATACAACAATCAAATTGATTTTATATATCAAGATATCCCTAATATTCCATCTGCAGTTAAAATTCATGTAAGTTTCCAGCTTAATTCCTGGTTAAATTATTTCTCCTATTAGTATTTTTTACCTTCTGAAATTCTTATGGAGAAACCTGCCTTTTAGATAAGTAATGTAGAACTTTAATTTTACAGCACAATATTTAAACTACTGGCAGTGTCAGTATCCTGGTTTTAGCTGACTGAACTCTTAACCTGTGAAACTTCTTTACTTACTGATGAACTACTATTAGAAAATCAGAGAGTGTTTTTATTCTCTCCAATTACTTCTCAAGATAGTCCTCACACATTCCAGACTGATTTTTCATACTAACAGTATATTGGGACTACTTCAAATACAACTATACTATGGGCCTGTACTGAAAGTAAATGACTAAACTGGGAGTAGATGTAGTGAGCAAGAGTTTAATTTAGCACTGTTATTCATTAGTTATTCCCCAAACAGCCAGAGAAATCTTTAAAGTCTTCAGAGTGTGATAAGACTTGGTATGCCATTGAACTCTGCACTTAATATGTGCAGTTGTCCTGGTGCTTGTGCAGTTTAGATGCCTGCATAACTGTGTTAAAAAATGAAAAACTCAGTGGGTTTGTGATTGGACTTGAAACAAAAACAAGGAGGAAAAAACCCTGGGAATATGATCAGTAGAATCAACAACACTGAATAGGAGTTTTAATCTTGTATTTTTTTCCTTAAAATTGTAAATTGGAAAAACTCAAATACCAAAGTGTGTGGGAGGGAGAAGATGATCTAAGATTAAAAGCTGGGCTGAGATACAGAATTTTGTTATTTATTTTGTGAATTGGAACTGGGGAAGTAATCTCTGGAAGGAATAATAGCATAAAAACCACTACGTGCACTATAAATAGAAATTTCCTCTAGAGTTGTAGCTACTATGAACATGACTTTTTTAAGTAATTAAGTACACCAATAACCTGAATTGAATATTTTTTAATTTGTTATGCTATAAATACTGCACTACTTATTTACACATCTTCTGTTTTTCAATTACTTTATTAAAAGCCTATTAACTTCTACCTTTCAGAACAGGCACGCTGCATAACTTAACAGCACCATGCAATGCTAACTGTGGATGTTTGCGCTCCACGTACTACCCAGTTTGCGGCAGAGATCGAGTCCAGTACTTTTCTCCCTGTTTTGCAGGATGTACCTCATACGTTGTTGACAACAACCTGACAAAGGTACTTTGTGCAATGAACATAGCTGACATGATCTATTCTGTTCTGGTTTCCTGCAAGACACGTTGTATTTCAAAAACATCCTTCCCTTAGTATGACAGGAAATTGCAGTACTTATGAATCTAAGAGGTAGTTACTACAAGAAAAATTGTTGTGGATTGGAAATACAAGTTTAAGTAAAATGAATGCTGGTATGTGTCACAGTCCAATACAAAATGACCAAATGCTTTTAGACATTCCACCTGTGGAGACGTGTAGGTCGAAGTGACCTCAAGCCCATTGCTCTCTGTTGTTTTGGTTTTTTGTTTTGTTTTGTTTTGTTTTTTCTGGTAGTTGCCTGGCTTTTTATGTCTTGTGTTGAGCTGAGCCACACTTCTCCCCTCCCCGTAAACAAGCTCAAGGAGTAGTGTTTACACCACTGCCTGATTCACTCAACTGTCATAGCTTTTTCTTTTCTGTGTAGCTTTCTTTGCCACAGCTGTGATCATTCACAGCCTGCATTGTTCTTTGAGCTTCCTGGGCACATCACTTTCCCATACCCTCTGAACTCTCTTCTGTGGTAGGGTTTTGTCACAATGTTTTTCACTTGTGTGGTGTCATTTTGTTACTTCTACCAGACATTCTAATGCTGAAAATAAGTTAAATCTAAATGTAGTTTAAGAATTGGCAATCAGAAAAGTAGAAATCAGCAACTGCCTTGAACCTGCAGATCTAATCCAGATGTTTATGCATAATGCAGTGTTTATTGTGTGCATGGCAACATGCTTCTGTGAGTTTTGAAAACTTGAGTGTCAGTTGTCCCTGGTGGAGGGATGGTAAGCCATGAAAGTGGCTGGTTATTATCAAGCCTGCTCAGAGCTGAGAGGCTTTTTGTGGTTGTCTCTACCAGCACAAACTCTTGAGCAGAGGCATGGGAGCAGTGTAGGAAGATCCTAAAGGCATGCAAGATGACCCAGGGAATGCCCCTGTGCACTTTTTATATCAAAAAAGGACAAAGATAAATGAAAGGAGGTATTATCCCTAAGAAAATGTAGGAGACTGACTGTGTGCTATGAAAACTTCACACTTCAATGATATGTTTTTTTCTTTGAAAACAAACTTGTGTGGATTTAAAAGAAAAGCATATTCTGCTTGTTTGCCTCCTTATAAACGTGGTCCAAGATTGCTTCTATCCTTTCCTGCTTAAGTCTTAAGAGTAGAGCTCACCTCTCTCTTTGTATATCATTTGCAACTCACTTTAAAATCTTCTTTAGTTTCAAGGTTTTTTATGCTGCATACAAAATGGAGACTATCATTGTCTTTTTAGTTCAAAAAAACCCAAAATAACTTATACTCAGTTGTAAAAAGTTGTAAAAATCACAGTTGGTCTCACATGGCCATTGGGAAGTGGACTGTTTCCCTCATAGTAAGGTCAAGGATTATTCTTGTGTTGTGTGATGGAGACTCAATGAATATTTGCCAAAATACTGTCATTTCATGTCATTCTTGGAACTAAATTTTGTCTTATAAATTTATTTGTAGGTATACTACAACTGTTCCTGTATTGGGAAACCAAAAAATGAAAGTGTTTCAGAAGACCTTCCCTCTGATGCTATCCCTGGGAAATGTCCAAAACAATGCAAAGTTTTACCTTTCTTCCTGACCTTCTTCTTTTTTGCTGTTGTTTTTACATTTATGGCTGTTACTCCAACGACTGTGGCCATTCTCAGGTACGTTTGCTGGGCAGAAAGACAGGTAGCATTCTGGTGAAAACTGACAATGAAATACTTTTCTTTGTTTTGCTTTGGAATGTGGACTTCAACAGAAAATACCTTCTGCATAAGCTTAAGTATTTTGTGTAGTAAGCAGGCAGTACTTAAAACAGAGGAGACTCATACTATGTTCTCTCTCTCTGACTATGTTTGATTAGTAGATATGATTTGAGTCTATTAAAAAACTTTTCTGTTAGGATCAAAATCATGCTTATGGGAGTAGTTTTGCCTGTTTTAGTTAAAGCTAGAAGGAATAAATGTGCTGTGTTCTTGGATAAAGAAAATACTTGACCAGCTTAGGTATCAGTAGTGTCAGGTTTTCAAATTGTATCAAGAAGAGAACAAAACAACCAGTCTTGAATTCTCAGTCTTGGTTTCCTGGCTCAGTTCAGAGTTATGACTTGAAAAATTGCAGTCTCTCAAAGACTAGAGAATACCTTTCATGATATTGGTGTTGTATGTATGGTGGTTGCTAATATAAACTGAGATAGCGTATATGTTAACCAGTGGCTTGGCTGCGTTTGAAATCACTGAAACTGATATGCATGAAAGCTAGACTGTGAGTTTTTTGAAAATGTGGTCCTCATTCTGGGTGTGGAGCTGTTTTGCTTTATGTTGAAGTCTGACTTGTACCACTAGTACTTCTAGAGAGAAAAACCCTGATGTGTAGGCATCCATGCATAATACACATGAAGCTTTGTGGACTTGTGGCTAGATACTCTGGCAGGGGTCTGAGGACATAAATGATACATTACAACAGTGCCTAGTAGTAGCCTCCCATTTGGGGTAGGTGTAAATTTGGAATTAACTCCTTGTTGTGTCAGTAGTAGAGGCAGAATATTGTGGAGTGTTGCATTATCTTCAAAACTGAGCTGACTTAGTTTTGTTTGATAATTCTAAGCAGCTGCATTTGGATATTTGAACCCTGGTACACTTCAGCTGAAAAAGTGAGACTTTTAATGGCAGGACTATAGAGGGAATAAATGTTTTGAACTTTAAATGTTCAAAAACTAATTTAAAAAGCTGAATGTTAGGCAAGTTTTACAGTATATTCTGATATATTTTCAGCTGGCTGATTTTGTGCAAGTTCAAATGTAAACTCATGTGTTTATGACAGTGTTCTAGTACTAGATATAATCACCTGCATGGTGTAAAACTCATTCTTTTTCCCTTAATTGCCTTTGTGGGTGTTGGGATCCTAACAGTGACTGCTATGACTGCTCATCCTGGAAGTTTTGATATGGCTAATCCTCATGCATGCTCCAGAATGTGGAAATAACTTCTGAGTGTGTAAATATGGTCCTTTTCAAAACTGATAGAGTTTATTAAAGAAAACAGTTCTGAAACTAAATTGTATAAATTAAGCAAATTAGGTTGAATGTAACTTTTATGGTGGTAGTATCTTTGGGACACTGTCATGTTTGTTCATGGAGAAATATCTGAAAAATTAGGTAAGAGGTAAGGAGGTAAATTTTACTACTTATTAGGTCACTATGTTGATTTGTACAGCATGGGTATAATGGTAAGTTATGAGAATACAATGTGTTGTGCTGTGCTGGAGCCTAGTCTCAGTTCATTTATTGGTTCTTTAGGAATAGTAACTCAGGATTACATCCTAGCACTGTGTTTGATTTGCTTGGCTTTTCTATGGAAAAAGTATTCAACAGTATATCAGAGTACTGATAGCAAGCTACCTTTTTATTTATACTGTTTTGTTAAAGTGGTTAAATCTAAAACTCCTTGATGAGCTATGGGGAGTTTCTCTATCTTTTGTCTAAAAACCGCTTGGAGTAATTTTGTTACATTTTCTGCACACTGGATTAACAGACTAAAGAGTATACAGAGACAAAGCATATTCACTGAGGGGCAGAGAAATGAAACAGTTAAAACTTGTTTACTATGTCTTAAACTGCAAATCTTGTTTACAGGTGTGTGCCAGATAAACAGCGCTCATTTGCTCTTGGAGTGCAGTTAGTGTTTCTACGACTACTGGGTATGACTCCCTTGTTGAAACATTTGCCTCTGAATAATCTTCTTATTTGACTTTTTTCTAGACTTTTAAATAATGCATTAAGAAGCTTTCAGAGGAGTTTGAAGCAGCCTGTCATTGGCTTATAGGATACACTTGTTGTAAGGTACCATCTGGATTCAAATTCCTTGTTAAATAGGCTATTTGTGCTCATTTCTAGTTCTATCAGCACAAACAAGATACAGATAACTGTCATTCTTTCAGCAAAAAGCACCTGCTGTTATTTTCCCCAGAAGAAGGTCTGTTAAGCAAGTTGAAATAAGAGAAACTGAAGCAGTAGAAAACAGCTTAGTGTAGTTAACACCAGAAGATCCAGAAGTTAAAAGTGACTCTGCCTCATACAGTTGCATCCTTCTTGGCCATGCCAGTACATTTTAAAGTGGATAAATGCAGTCTTCCTTCCTCTCCTTTACATTAAAATTCCTTTGACTAATCTTAGCATTTATTGAATTATAGACACTTGTACATAAGTAATTACTGAGTTTTAATTGGGGAAATATAATACTTAAATTCTAAATTTTAGCATCCCAATAAGACAGATGAATCACCTTAAGTAAAACAAAGCTAAGTGTAGGTATATTCTGATCTATGCTCATTTGAATTTTATCAGAAATATTTTAAATTTTTGTTCTAGAATTAGACAGTATCTAAATGGCATA
>JAOXXN010000375.1:0-10692 GCA_026770055.1 Myrmophylax atrothorax
GTAATCAGGCATTGGAATGGGCTGCCCAGAGAGGTGGTGGATTCCCCATCCCTGGAGATTTTTAAATGCAGATTGGAGGTGGCACTGAGTGCCATGATCTAGTAAATGGACTAGAGTTGGACCAAGGGCTGGACTTGATGATCTCAGAGGTCTTTTCCAACCCAATCGATCATTACTCAGGGCTTAGTCTTTTATCAGAGAAAGATATCTGGGTGAAAAAAACCCAAAAAAATAACATTGACCAACTCCACATTGCTCTGGAAAGGTCCACCAGAAAGACTTGTAGTGGTCTGAGGAACTTGCCTGAAGAGCTCTGTTGTGTCTTTTCCACCCAAGTTGGACACAACACAGGGTGTGGGTGCTTCAGCTGTCTGGTGGTGCTGCAGACCTCCAAGAAGCAGGAGCATATGAAACACATGGAAGCTACCTCCTGTATTTGAGCCCAACACTAAACCCATTCAGCCAGAGCAGGATGAAGTAAATATGCTATTCCACCCTGCCGTTTGAATACACAATTCCTTTACAATCTCATCAGCTAACTCTATACTTACCTTTTCCTAGAAACTGTGTTGGTTGCAGACACACACAGTTACCGTAAAAGAGTATCTGCATCTGGTAATTTTAAACACTGACTATAAAATGATGTTAAAAGTTTGAGGGTAGGAGCATTCTTCAGCTTTACTTGATTTTTACTTGGTTTTAGTCTCCTTGTTAAAAACAAAAACAAAACAAAACAAAAAAACAGCAAAATAAATGTCTCTGATAGCAGTTGGATTTCTATAACTGTAATTCCAAGAACAAGTAATCAATATGAAACAGAATAGATAATTAATATCCACTTATACTAAAAGCAGAGTTCTGAAATGGTCCATGTTTCCTAAATTGTGTGTTGTTCAACTTCCTTAGGTTTTTCTTTCCTCAGCGATGGCTGCAAAAACTTAATTCTGGACACACTTTATATCTCTTTTGTCCATCACCATTACATCTTTTACAAAGTTGCCTTTTACGGTGTTTGATGACTTCTATAATTTTCAGACCTCAACAGGACAAACTGGACAGCTGTAGATTTATCATAAATTAATTAGTAGATTTATCATAAATTAATTTAAAAAATAAAATATTCAGCTCAAAGTAAGTCTGAGAACATACTTCCGTGGAGGATGTGAACAAGTCTAACAAATTTCCATACAGAATTATTTTTATACATCAAGATTTCAGAGCACTTTCACAAAGTTTGGCACATAGGGCTTTTCCAAATATTGTTTTATATGACAGAAATGGCAAGAGCAGGTGCAAAAGTGCATTCTAAAACATGTATCTCCTCCTTGTCTCTCCTGTGATTACTCTCAATTGAATAGTTAAGGAAAAATGGGTCGAGTTCATCACATAGGTTAACTGAATACCTAATAAAAGGTCTGCTCATGAATAAAATTTTAATTGTTGCCTAAACTATACCAACTAAACAAGAATATGAAATTAATCATTGCTGTACTGTTCCTCAAGAGTTAGATCAAATATCTGCTCCACAGCCCCCTTGGTTCCTCACACACTGAGCATTCCATACACATTTATGGCAAAACTCTGGGTTAGTGACTTTCTCTCTCCTCTAAATGAAATCACAAGAGTATGAGAAAGATGAGATAAGATGTACTCCAAAGGTTTTGTAAACACTAAATTTGAACTGGGAAACAAAGATTCCATGATATTTGGGGGATTTAACCAACATAAATCCCACAGCAGCAGTTTAGGGCAATGTGTTAATTTGGCTGGCAATTTTAAAAGCACTTAAATGGCAATAGACATTAAGCACCATCTAAATGTAAGGGCATAATGGGCCTAAAAGAGTCACTGTTCTTAGGGGAAGAGGGTGTCCCCCCACCAGGTAATACAATAAAAATCTTTCAATTCAATGGCAGGGAGTGATTGTTCAATTACATTGCCCTTTTCTCTTATGATCTACTAGATGAAAAGAGATGATTAGAGGATTTGTAGGGTCTGAATTTTGACACCTCCTATACTGTATGATTAATAGGCTCCATTTTCCTTTTACAACATGGTATTAAAGGCCTGAGTATTGCTGCTGACATGAGTCAAACATGAGCCCCACTGGTTTACACTTGCTGAATCCTGGTGATGTGTTTTGCAAGACTTTGGTAGCAGGCAGGGCTACAGGGGTGGTTTCTATGAGAAGCTGCAAGAACCTTCCCCTGTGTCCAATGGAGCTGGTACCAGCTGGCTCCAAGATGGACCCACTGCTGACCAAGCCTGAGCCCATTAAGGACAGTGGTAGCGATAACAGATTTAAGGAGAGGGGAAAGTTATTGCTCAGGAGCATTTGCAGTCAGAGAAGAAAGAAGTGAGAATATGTGAGAGAAACAGCCCTGCAGACACCAAGGTCAGTGGAAGATTGGGAGGAGGTGCTCCAGGTGCAGACATTCTCCTGCAGTCCATGGGGCAGACCATGGTGAGGTAGTCTGTCCCCTCAAATCCCATGGAGGTCCACAGTGGAGAGGAGATAAACCTGCAGCCCATGGAGGACCTCACACTGGAGCAGGTGAATGCCCAAAGGAGACTGATTCTGTGGGAAGCACATGCTGGAGTAGGGTCCTCTCAGGACCTGTGGACACATGGTGAGAGAAGCCCACATTGGAGCAAGTTTGCTGGTGGGACTTGTGACTGTGTGGTGAATTCACACTGGAGCAGTGACTTCCTGAAGGAATGCAAATTACACAGATACCTTTCCTAATAAACATATTTCCTAATATTTATACTTTCCTTTCTAAACAGCAGATCTGGAAAGTCTGAGAGTTACACTATAATTTCTCTCATGGGATGCAGTTAAATAACAAAGTAAATACAAGGATCTCTACCAAGTTAGTCACAAGACAAACCTGGTTCCTTAGTATAAGCATTGCTGTGTTATAATCTGGGACATGAACTCCTGAGAATAAGAGAGATGATAGTATCTTTAAATCTGCATTCCCAAAGTTGACTGTAATACCCAAGAGTACCACCACCCACAGATGAGAATGAGTGAGAAACACAATAGATATCTACATCAAAGGATGTCTCAGCAACATACCTGCTGTTCAAGAAAATGAAGTGTACCCTTGGTCGGAAAATTATGCAAGTATATTTTGTGAATTAAACCTGCTTTCCAAAACTTCATTTTAAGGAAAGATCAATGATTTTCCATGTAGCTAAAACTAAATGAAGCTTTTAAGTTGTTGTAAATCCAGCCTAACACATATAATTTAAATATTAATTTATATTAATTATTTAATAATTATTAATTAAAATTATTTAACTATTAATGTATTTCTCAATGACATTGAAGAGAGGTATGGTCATAAGAAAGATAAGTTCGAGGTATTGCTAGAAATTGCTCAATTCCCACACTGAAAGTTTGTCTTGTTTCATTACTGGATACAGTTAGAATCATTTCTTCCAGACAACTTGAAAGAAATATAATTTGCATATCTTTTGGGGTTTTTTGTAAACAAACTTCAAAATCTGTTTGATTTTTCTTAGAATGCATTACCACAGTCTTAGCACTGTGAAATGGGTCTGTTCTCTTTAACTCTACTCTTTCACTCATCTGATACTAAAAATGTTACCTGTTACCTAAAAGATATCTTCCTCCCACACTTTTGCAAAACCTAGAAAATACAATAGTACTGCATAATTCTTCACTTATATACATTTTCTTGCTTGTCTCTCAACAAAGATACCCTTTCTAGTCAGCAGACAAGAGCTTAGAGCTGGGACGCTTTTGTTCTCTGAAACCCATGGCCATTTCTGCTGCCCATGAAGTCACACAACTACAATCTGACTTTTACACATTTCTGGACAGAAGCTGGTGGCTGCAGCACCTGCTGATCATCAACATATGTGTCTGCTCACCACAGATGTCTCTTACATAAAAACCCAGAATGCTCATATTACTTCTGGGTAAGCAACTTCCCCAAGTTTTTCATTTAAAGTGAGGAGAAAGATGATAAGCAAACAACACTTTGGAGCAATTTGCTCCACCTCTCCTAAACAGCAAAGGACTGCTTAAAATTCCCAGAGAGCATGAATGAAATGGGCATACCTTCTCAAGAAGCTCAGCATCATGAAGTAAGTTTCTCATAATTTAGTTTCTTTAGGGATTGTGGGATCATCTCATTCTTTTTCTATCTGAAAATAGACCTCAATGGAAATCTGTAGAAAAATAACTGAACTACAAACTACAGGTCTTTGCTTGCTTGCCCCTCAGTGTTGTAGTCCAACACATTCTTTCAACTTGTCATTACATTTTGTATGGTACAACAAACCCTTCTGGGCACAGCATACATTTTCAGCATCCGTTCGCCGGCCAGGCAAAATGCATTCAGAGGTTCAAGGGCACAAGTGCACTTAGAAAGAAGGAGTTATCTCTTACCTCCAAGGAAAAAAAAAGAGGTGTGCATCTGTGGGGAATCCCACTCTTTAATCTTCACTGGAAATAAGAGTATAGTGCAGAGATTATTTTTCAGCAGCAGGTGAATACTTAACCCAATTTATTAAAATCAGCTTTAGAAATAAACATTTTCATACATCATTTTCCCCATTTCTACTGTATATCTTACACTCATAGAATCATAGAATGGCCTGGGTTGGAAGGGAAAGCTCATCCAGCTCCAACCCCCCAAACCCCACCCCTCCCGCCACTATAGTCATGGATGCGGCCCATTTGGCTCAGGTTCCTCAGGTTCCCATACAACCTGGCCTTGAAAACTTTGAGGAATCCACAACTTCTCTGGGGAACCTGTTCCTCTGCCTCACCACCCTCGCAGTAAAGAATTTCTTATTAATATCTAATCTAAATCTTTTCATTTAAAAAACATTCCCACTTGTCCTGTCACTACATACCCTTGTATAAAGTCCCCCTCCCTCCTCCTTCTGAGTCCCCTCTATGTACTGAAAAGTTGCAATAAGGTCTCCTTGGAGCCTTCCCTTCTACAGGCTGAACAACCCCAGCTGTTTCAGCCAGTCTTCATAGCAGGAGTGTTCCATCATCTTTGTGGCCCTCCTCTGGACCTGATCTAATAGTCCATGTATTTCTTGTTCTGGAGGCCTCAGGGCTGGACACAGCACTTCAGGTGGAATTTTGCCAGGGCAAAGTGGAGGGAAAGAATCACCTCTCTCAACATTTTGGCCTCACTTCTTTGAAGCAGCCCAGGATACAGCTGGCTCCTGGGCTGGATAGCTCTCTTGGTCAGCACAGTCTGCTGGTAAAAGACTTTTACAAGTGCAGTGCTGTCAGTGAAAAGATATGATCCAGACTACTTTGCATTGCCTATTTCAGCATCTACTTCCACTTTGAGGGACTAGATTCTTGACATTTAAACTGCAGATCACTTACCAAACTTGGTGAACTGTCTCCTTAGCATCTTCACAGCAGGATCAATACCAAGAGAAATCTCCTTTAAGAGGAGATATGCCTATAAAGAAATGACTCATGAAAAAAACTACCGTAACAGAAAAACACCTTCTGAGACCCAACATAAGAATAAATGACTATTAGTCAAAAAATCTTTAAATGTCCAGAAGAAAAAGGAGTGCCAAAAAAGAAAGCTGAAAATAAAAAGAGACTATCCAGTCCCAATTTTCTAATAGTCTTAACATTTCCCTTCCCCATCAAATGAGAATTATCTGTAGGAATATTTTACAGCTCAAATTCACATGACCTTGGATACATGCTGGTTCATAAAGTCTCTTTCTTGTGCATGCTATGCAGTATGACTGAGCATGGCACTGCAAAGTTTGACAATGGGGAAATAGAGACAAATTGAGCACAATTATGTTGGGCCTTCACATTAAGTGAAGGATTTTTGACAATACTGAAACACAATTACTTTAATCTCATTTTGATTTTAGTATCAGTTGGCACATAAATGCCTCCTTTATTGTGCTTCTCATGCTGATGAAAGTAAAATTCTCTCATCAATTAAATGAATAGCAGATTTAAAAGAATTAAGGTACACCAGATTAAAGAGGTACTTATGCATGTACTTTAATAAAGATTAAATGGAGAATGACATTAGTTTGGACCAGAAAATATCTCAGACTTTTTCTTGTCTGGCCCTTAAGCTCCATATTTCAATGCATATCCTCTTCATAATCATCCAGTGTTGGCCAAAGTTGCAGACAATGCTGTAGGTTAAATGTGCCTTTGATTAGATTCAACCACCTATGACATTTTTCAATGCCATAATTTAGCCAAATATCTTGGGGTTTAAACAGCTAAAAATACTATTTGCCTCCAACAGCTGAGAAATTACTTACAATGAGTAAAAATTATAAAATTTCCTAAAAGATTTAAGAGCTTAAAGTGCATTTTGAAGTTATTTTTCATAAGTATGCTATGCAATATTCATGTTCCTCAGGGTCTTACTAAAATTCACTTTTGCTGAAAACAGGAAGAACCATTTAGGTGTATTATAAATCAGAAATCATAAATTACTTTCTGAGTGATACTTTTTCTTCCTTAGAAAGTCCTCACTCAGCATTTTCTCCAAATACATGTGGGGTTTTCTTTTTTAAATCCTCATTGAAACATTTAGTATATTTCATTCTTCTCTCATTAAAAGCACCAAATATGACTAGTTTTGATCTCTGACTGAATCAATGAAATCCTGTGACTACAGATTTCTGTTGTGGAGTTAGTTACTGATAAGGTATTTCAAGTCCACAATCTGCAGTAAACCTAAACTCCATCTGAAATGAATTTTTTGTCCATAAGCTCACACTAATATTTACAGAGAGAAAATACAAGAGAAACACAAATGCTGACATTCAACAATTGAATGTTCATTACAGGAATCTGTAAAGATCATTATTTTGATCAAATGCAGCCAGGAAAACTAATTTGGAAATGTAAATGAATGTTTAATTCACTGTTGTTTTTTTAGATGTCTCTCAGAATCCTCAATTGGTATGAAGAGGTGCAGTCTCATTAGCACAAAAGCTGGTGGTGGTTTACATCACCCTAGTTAAGCAAGCAGAACACACTCATTTCAAACACAAGAGAATATTATTTTACAGACTATCTCATTTTATCTGTTTATCCCAACTATTCAACCCTGGAGACTACAGAGGACTCCTGACTGTCAGTCAACACCACTGTGCATGAACATCTAAGACTAAGGCACACATCTGGTCACAGCCATGTCATTCAAGCTATAATGATAACAAAATTTAAAAAGGCCTACAATGATGTGTTATAGTCTCCAGCATTGTGGTACAACTGAAGAAAAAAGCAAGTTTCTGCAGAAAATACTACCATACTTTAATGGAAAGTATTCCTATCTCCTTGAAACCCATATTTACTGTATTGCTCCTGAGAGAAGTCCTGGGTGGTGTCAGAGCAACAGTGCCATAGTGAAGCACTTGGGTTTTCCAAAGTGTTCTGTCAATTGCACCCTGTAACTACAAAGACTGAGGATGATTTTTTCATAATGCTGAAATCATATGCAGATGTAAACACATGTAAATATATAAATACAAGCATTAGATTGAAAACCATTTCAAAGGCAACTATAACATTGGGACAGAAATTTATCTAATAAAAAGTTTACATTTACATAGTTTAGAATATATTCATACAAAACCCCCAAACTTTGTCCTTACTTACAGAGGAACAATGTAATTCAGATACTTTGATGTTACTGAGTACTTGAAGCATTGTGGTGAAAGTAATTTTTTGTATGTAAGTAATCAATAGACATTAATTTTAAAGAGTTGTAGCACATACACTTTAGAGGGAAATATTAACCAAGCAAGCATTAATAAAATTTTAAAAAAGTCACAACCAAACAAAAAAGAATCTTAATCAAATTGTCATTGTTATTTAGCTTCCTACCATCCTCTGTTTCAATTTAATATGAATGTTAGCTATCTGTTGATATAGACATTAGCTTGTGACAAAAAGAACACAAACCACTCAATAAATTCATGAAAACTGAGAAGAAATAAAATTCATTTGCTGTATCCATTAGAGTTTCATTGTTTCAGTAACTCATCAAGAAGATACAGTTACAGACGTACTCTGCCTCAGAAGATGTTATGGATAGTCTGGTAAAATGAGGGGCTTAGTGAAAACCAAAGATTTCTCCTACTTTTTTCCAGAAATTTGAATTTCCCTACAAAATCAAGCCTTTTCCAATTTTTGGCTAAAATAATTCTTTTTTATGTTCACTAGTTAAAATTAATCGTTTTCATTTATTTTAGAGTAAGCTGTACATCTCCAAGATTTCCTTATGGCAGTTCTAGTATAAATACTTCATACTGTTCAGTCTTTGATGGATGAGATAAATTTTCAAAAAGAGACACTGACTCTAATTGCCAGTAACATAGTTTTGATAATCCAAAAAAAAAAAATTACTGCAAGGGGTCCAGGATACTATTGCACCCGTTTCCAAAAATCTTACCTCATGCTCATGCTTTCTCCCTGTCACTTCAAGATTAATGAATGTGCCCTTCATCATTTTTTGAATGTTAAAACAACACAAAAGTTAATAGCCCACACAGTCAAAAGAACTCAGTGAAAGTCTTAGTGACTTACTGTTTGGCATCATTTTTACTGCTACTATTTTTATAAAGATATAGAGAACAAGAAGGGTGTGCTGAGTCTCCCTCTGAGGAAACTGGCCCCAAGGCTTTTATTAGTCATTAACAAGCACAGTTCCTGTGCTGTAATAACAATAGATTACTGTTTTGAACAAAAAACAGCCTTTGCTTTGAAGGGTTTACTGTCCTTACTAGCTTTGTGCCTTATCAAACACCTGACATGTCCAATAATCCCTTAAAATGCACTGTTGGATACGTCTGATTGCCAGAAAGTGGACTCTTCTTTCTCAAACTGAATTGCTGAGGCCTGAACAGAGTTCAGAGTTCACATATCAGACTGAACAGGCCCTGAGCCAGAGTTGACCTCTCGATGAACCTTCTAACCTAATGTTATATGTAGCCATGTATCTGCTTATTAGCCAAAATTCTGCTTAATTAGTATATTTGTTGTGAATGCGTCTATCTTTCTGTATCTGGAGACTAGTCAAGGCCATGGAGGTAGACAGTTGGCTTTATTAGATATGAATGTATCTATCTTTATTCAACAGTAGCTGGTCCAAACTGACTCCTTCATTTTCCTCTGAAGCCCTGGCCAGGCTTTTGGTGAAAACCAAGGAGAAAGCAAGCCAGATATTTTCTGCTCTAAATAAGTGCTGTATGATCATTTGTGTAACAATATAAAAAACTGGACTTCTTGACAGTGAGGATGGAGACCTCACCTATGAGTGGACACACTGCACAGGATTTCCCAGTTACTGGGAGTAGTTCTCCAGCCCTTGACTCTGATCAGAGCTACCCAGCTGACATGCAGGTCTGGATGATGGTAAGGTATTAAAGGGATAACTGGTGACATGTCTTTCTTAATCACTATAGACACTCTTTGTAGTTACGATTGGGTGCATTACTAAGCTTATCCTTTTATAATTCTTTTCTTCTTTTATAATTCTTTGCAGTTTTGCACTATAGTAAATTTATACACATATTCTTTAAAGTTGGTGTCTGTGTATTTAGTGATGATGCTTGTCCCCTGGCAAAACGCGTACATAGAAGCTCCACTCACATTCTGTGCCTACTTACTTCCTGTGTATAACCTGCTACATTCTCCTTCCGCATACAAGCCAGACAGAAAGTATATCGCAGAAATGGTCTAAACAATCCATAAATAGCATGCTATACTAACAAATACTTTATTAAGCTACTTTTACCAAACTTTAAAGCTAACTCGGAAAACACAGACTGAAAAAAGGTTCTATATTGCATATATAATTAATGTTAAAACAAGTATTGTACTTTTATAAACATCTAGCTTATATGTCAGCATCTGTAAAATTATAATGCCTTTGAAAGCAGTAAAGTACTTTGATTTCGTAGATTTATCATAGTACTGTAACTAAACACATCAAGAACAAGTAGCATTTTAGTTTCTCCCAGACAAACTGCCTGTAGTCTAAGTGTCATTTGAGTTTAATATCTGTCTGCTTTCAAGAATGTATGTCTTGCAAGATGGGGGCATGATCTAATATGCCTTTCCTACTGGTTTGGGGTTTTTTTTTCAAGACAATTTAAGCTGTCTGCAGCTTTCAGGATGTTACAGATTCTCATTTCATAGAAGTAATAAGACTGTAGTAAATATCAAAACACTTTGCTTGTTCAATGCCAATAGAAAGCTCAAAGTATAAAAGTACTGGGTGTTTGATAGACACACAAAAATGGTACATTCTCAAAAGTTCTAAATAAATAACATTGAAATCTTAACAGTAATAAAAGACGGTAAAAACTTCTCACATTTAGTGGAAATTACATAACTCACTTTGATTTCTTTGAGTCCTAACACTTTCTTGACTACAGGCATTTAAAAAGTGTCTGGACCTTGTAGCTCTGCAGTCAACTCTTGTAGTCAGTTGAATCTTCAATATATTTCAAATAACAGGACCTTTCGCCATCTGAGCACTGAGGGAATCCTTCCTTAGCAATGTTTACTTGACAAACTCTAGTTAAAAGACATGTTTATGGTCAATAATACAATACAACTTTATGTTTATAAATCTTTATTAATAATAAAATGTCTGATAACTTCATATTGATTATATCTCAAGTCAA
>JAOXXN010000375.1:24229-73505 GCA_026770055.1 Myrmophylax atrothorax
AATTTAAAGGTCTTTGTCAAGCACCGGGAACAGGTGTCAATTGTCTGTGAAAAATGTAATCTAGGTCCCCATAGCAAAGGCTGAAACAGCCACATCCCTACTGCAGTTCTTCCTGAAAGAGGCTTCTTTCACTTCCTTCACTATACAGCCTGTCCAGACTCTGCAGCAAAGGACATACATTTCCTGTATTAAAAAAAATTTTTAGCTACCTACTCTCTGTACATGAGCTCATCTTAAATGAAGCAGCCATTTGAAGTCCCACCTGGCACTCATAATTTTTCAGCTTTTCCACTTCTGACGTGGTCTGAACAAGGGTGCAACCTAAACATTCTTTGTGTCACATCCCACTGCTTACTGCATTGCATCTTGACAGCCTGATCCAAATCCAGAAGCATCAAAAGCACGCACCTGAAGAAAGCATCACTTTAACAGTGACACACACCAATAACTGCAACAACAGGCAATGTTGCCTGTGACTCCTCTCATTCTTCTGTTACGAGCAGCTTCCCTCCCCCTCCTGCGATTGTACAACTTGGTTCCACAGTGCAGCTGAATCACCTCCCTACCCTGTAGCCTTTAAAAGAACTGTGTGTTTCCATTTCACCCATTATTATCCTGACCTTTTCATATCTACTACCATGTGTTAGCAGCAAGAGGACATTAACCTTAAAATAATTTTTTTCCAAATTCTTAAAGAGCATTTGGGTTGAACTAGAAGAATCACTTCACACCTCCTTAGTACAAAATCTCTTCATCCACAAAGAAAAATGTAAAAATATTCATATAGGCATTACAGGAAAGGCACAAATAAGAAAGGTCTTTCATTGTTCCCATATTCAACATACAGGGTTCCATCCGAACACCCGAAAGCAGAACGCACATCCTGAATGTAGTATTGTGCTTTATGTTACTGCAAGAAAGCGGGTCATCTGAAAAAGAGAAGCAACCAAAATGCCAGCAAGCACTGGGCCACTTTGGTGAGCCACAGCTCTGCAATACCTAAAGTTGTAACTATGGATGCAACCACCTGTTTGCTTGATAGCATTTCAAGGAAACATTCAATATCCCCACAGGATTTTCTTCTACGAGGAGCCTCTACTGCACATGCTGCCATTTTACTTATTTTGCCCTCATTGGCATGGTGTGCTGGGACACTTCAGTGGTTCTAAAATAGGAATGCTCACTGTTTTGATGGGGCCTTGTAACATGGGGGTTTTTTTATTTGGCTTACAGTACTTATGGGAGTCCTCTTCTCTCATGTTCCTCAGGGATAGGTGGTTCATTTCATACATGCCTGAGGTTACGTTTACTACTGGGAAATATGCTTCCTACATGAACAATCTTGTTGGGACTGGAACAATGACAAATCAATCATCCCAGAGATTGGAAATGGATGTTGAAAGCAGAGCTGTGTAAAATTAATAATTCCAAGATAGAGCAGATAAAATCAGCTTCCAATTTATTTAGCAAGCCTTTGTATCTCTGAGCCTGCACTATAATCTGAGTTCAAGCCTCCATAGGATTACTGGAGCACATATCAAGAGCCTGAAAGTGATTTGCTCTCCCAGTTTTTTTCTCTGAGAATGTACACTTTCTACTGTTTGATTTCAAACAAGATTCCAGCTGCATTCCAGTGCAATTATCTGTTTATTAATGAAAGCATTGCCCTGTGTCTTTTGTGTCAAGCAATGTACAACACAGTGATACAGACAATAGACATAAGATTAGTAGTACCCACTAAATATCTGTCAAGCAACTGTGCCTAAGATAAAAATGGGATCAGTTCATGACAGTGATGCAAAAGAATTGCATGGAAAACACTGAATTGGAAAGTACATGATACAAGGCAAGTACGAAAGAGTAAGAAATCTGTGTTCAGAACTCTGCTACTGCTGCTTTTGGTGTTTGCTCCTGATGAATTTGTGATTATACAATTAGGATTCCATTTAGAAAGACAATGATGTGTATCTTCTTTCCCAGTAGTACCTCAGTCACAATGAACCTCTCTTCATCTACAAAATTCCAACCTTCCCTCAAGACCTACAGAATTTCAATAAAAAGATAGAAGTAGAATTAGCAAGACTTTAGCCAGTGTGAAGCCCTGTTCACATTACCTTTCCAGCTTTCCAGCTGTCCAAATTTCATTGCCCTGTTTTGGTTTCTACCATTTCAAATACACAAGTAAACGTTTTAGACACCCTGAAAGGTACCTACCACACTGACATACTGAACACCATGAATAAGCGTACAGTACCTTTTGACACCAATGTCACTCAATACCTTTGCTAAATTACTCTCAAGCAAGCAAGAAAAAAAATCAACTCCAAGATGTCTGCAGTTAAACTGGTACTGTGGGTCCCCTATTATTTCCTGTGCATTTTCAACATACACCTCTATAGCTTAAAAAAGTAATTACTTTTATCCTCAAAGCAATATGGAAAAGGTATTTCCAAAACAGTAGGATTGTAAGAAGAAAGACTATGTTGATTGTTAACATGAAGACATTGGCATTAGCTGATTGGTTATGTTTATGGCTTCAAAACATGGAAGATTCCATTATAGACCCTCTGAACCTTGAATTTCTGATTACTTAAAATTTACAGAAGCATTTCATTTTCTTCCCTACCATTAGTGGTATTGAATAAGCTGTAGCTAGTGTAGGAATAAATAAGAAAATTCAGGAAAGTTACAAATTTTTCTTATATTTCAAGATAACAAATACAATAAATGCAAAGTCTTTTTAGCATTTGATCATTTTAGTCAAAGCAGGAGAACAATTTCCTTTACTCCTTTTTAATAGGAAATAGGAAGGTAATTTTGAAAGCTCTGCTTTCACTGAAATCAATGTGCAGCAACTTTGCTATTTAGTCATTGCTGATTAAGTTAACTCAGCCTGAAGTATGACTCATTCTCCACTATAGAATTTTTTTGTGCTCATGTGTTACTTCAAGCAGAACAGAAAGAAGAATTTTTCCAAAATACCTTTAGCAATTATGTGCAAGATATTAAACTACAGTCCAACAGAAGGAATTGACAGCAATGGTCAGAGATGAATGCATACATTTTATAGCATGTCCTTCAGGCTGGCATGTAACTTGTGTGCTCCTGACTCAGACAAGAGGATTTCAAGCAATACTAGTAAAAATAAAAGAACACTACATTTTGTGAGAACCCTGAGAAACTATTCCACACAATTCTCCTAATTTTTGACATATTGAAATAGCGTCCTCTGTTATTTTTGCAGGAACAGACAAGTTAATAGCATGAGGTGTTCTTTCTGTTGCAGGTTTTGATGCAGATGAAGACTGTTTCAACATACAGCTCATTTCCTTCATATGACAGACCATTAAATTCAACCTTGCTGACGTTACATAGATCCTAATAATTAGACATGCTAAAATCTAAACTGTGTCTAACTGAAGCATATTTTCAAAACAGTCTTTCAGTATTGAGCCAAGAACAGCAGGACCAGGAGTACTGGGGAAAAAACACCACTTCCTTCGACAGCTTCTCACAATGACTCATCTCCCTCACCAAAAGAAGACACAAATTTCCACTAATTCCTAGTTGAAATTGTCTGACTTTAGGTTCAGACATTTGTTCTTCCTCCTGATCCATCTCAGATGGGCTAAGTACTCTGCCTTTCCTTCTCAGGAAGCTGCTGTTCTCTCTTATTAAATTGCTTTCCTTGCTGATCTAGATGTATTAAGATAACGACCTCTCACATCAACACATTCTATAGTAAACACTTCACTAGGTGGATTTTTGCTCCATTGTTCCTTACCCCTTAGTTTCTTTTTCAAAACACAACTGCAGAACTGTGTACTATACACAGTATTCTATAACCAGACATACACTTCCTATTTTCTCCTACTCAAGCCTACTCATTTCAGAAAAGCGCCTGCAGATGTTTTAAGAATGAAACCATTCACTGATAGTTTTTTCTCAGTTCTTGTTGGCTGCAACATGCACATTTTTTCAAAGCAACTTCAACTTGGCTTTTTCATTCCTTTTTTCCTTTAGAATACAGAGATTGTCTGTATTTAAGCAACACATGCCAAAATAATAACAAAGTAGTGTCATTAAATCAAATTTTTACACTTCTTACAATCTTTATCATTTTATAGTCAAGAATTTTTTAACAACCATAACTTTTTTCTTTTCAGATAATAAAATCCTACTTAATGCTTCCATCAATCTAGCATATAATCCAACAAATCTACTAAAAATACCACTATTCAAGATGATTTTCTGAGACATTTTTTATCTGACTTTGAATTTATCTAATACACACTTGTTTTACTGATATTTAGCATCCTTTTAAAAATGGAATATCATTGAATGAATACCTTCAGATTGTTGTTTTGCAGCCACCTTGAGCAACTAAAGTTATAATCTGATTGAACAAGATCTGTTTTCCATAGAAAACTGAGGAATTTTCTGCATTACAGTTTTGTTTAATCAAATCCAGTATCAGGCCTTTCTGTTACAGTGCCTAAGGCTAAGCTCAGTTTAACAAGTTACCCATGCTACGATTGTCTACTTCAAATACCTCTCAGAAGTGTTATAATCTTCCACATTTATTAAATATTAATGCTCGCATGAAAGACATCCTAACCAGTGGTATTAGACTCTGCAAATTGTTCAGGCTTTCTGTCTACACTGTTTATCTTTAAACATTGTTAACTATTGTTCTTCTCAGTGGATGAGAAGGCAGTATGCCATCCTCATGTGATAGTGGCACATCATCTAAATTATTTTCAGATAAAGGGCAGAAATGGTTATGAATACTTGTCTCTTCCCTGCATGGTCTTTTTAGCACCTCCATCTAAAAATGGACATTCCCATTTCTTGTCTATTTTATATAAGAAATTTTAAATATTTTTTCGGTTTTGTCCTTCTTAGCACAATGATTCGAGACTCCACTGAATGTCCTAGACAACCTTAATTTTTAAAGTTTTATTGTAATTCCTATTTTCCCCTTTATTTAGATATTACTTTGTTTATTTCGATTGAAAACATTATCTCTCCCCTGAAACAGAAGGCCTTCATTTAAATTGTCATCTTCCTCAAACACATTATAGCAGTTTTTTCATTTCGCCATATAATCTAAAATCCAAATTTTTATTCACATTTTTAAATCAGAGTTTTATTTATAGTTGTACTTATCTTTGATAAATGAAGCATTTTACAACTTAAATATTTGGCTGCTTGGTGTCTTCTCTTTTCCTTATAATAAAAGTAAAGAGAAATTAATTGCTGACTTATAAACTACCAACTAAATTCCAATCCAGTCATAACATTATCTTAATCCATCGATTTAGGGCTTTAAATGTGACAAACATATTCATGTAATGTCATTAGAGATAGAAAAACATCATCAGCAATTGTTAGAGACTTCAATGACTTTATATGATGATTGCTTGCACATCTCTTTCAAATTAAAATTTCACAGTAAAAAGGCCCATTTTTATGTATTCAAAACAGTGCTCAAAGATTAAATTTATTCTTTCTTTGTTCTGATTCAACAATAGTTAAATATCTCCATCTTTCACGAATTTAGACTATAGTATTCAACCATAATTATTACAAATCTATATTTTTAATGGCATATTGATTGCATGAAATCAAGCAGTGGTATTTCATCATAACATCATGTTCCTCTAACCATTTCTAAACTACTCTGAGTCTCCTAAGTAGAATTTAGCCAACAAATGAGTCTGGCTTGTAATGTCTCAGTGCTGACAAAAAGTTATATCAGGTATTAGAAAAAAATTTCTCACCAGTTGGATTTACAACTTCCTCTTGCCTGTTGTTTTTGTCTTTTCTATTTTTATATTCATATTTTTATTAATTGTAATTAGCCAAAATTAATTACAAATTTATGAATAATATTTTTTCAACTAAGTGGGGGGTTTTTCATTCAACAAACTGGTTTGCCTTTTAGTCTGTCAGACTTGCCACCCCAGCGCTCTTTAAGACCATCAGAGCTGTTTTAGAGTCTTCAGATACAAAACTCTACAGGATGCAGGCCATAATACCAAATCTTCAAGAATACTTGTCAGATTGAATATTTAAACTCCAGTATTTGCTACCTTCTCTCTTTATCAGAGAAGAAAATTGACCACTTCGTCCCTTGTTCTCCTTTGTAATTTCAGAACTACCTACAGACAGCAGTGTGCAACCATCATCTCATTTATTCCCATTTACATAATCAATTTGACAAAATTTTCTGGAGACTCCATAATCTGGCCTAATTGTGTGAGTATAAAGAAGGATTGAAAGAAAGAAAAGAAAGAAAGAAAGGAAAGAAAGAAAGGAAAGACAGAAAGGCTACATAGTGGTCCAAGTATTTTAAGGTTTCTCAATTTCTCTAAAATGTCTGGGTACCACACATCTGTAGTTATCTCTCTGCTAGATGCCTGAACCACATACTTTGTAAATGGAGAAGGTAGTGAACATATTTCCACCTTTCAGTGTCAATTTTTGGGCTTTCATTGTCATTGTTTTACAACTATCTTAATCTTTTTCACCCCATAAGAGATTCAAACCTCAACATTCATTTCAATGGCAAGATATGCCTCTAAGAGATGCCACCACAGGAAACAAACTTCTGCATACTGGGCTTCCTCTGCCACAGCCTGGGATCTTTCACACATGTGCAAAGTGGATGTAGCCTACTGTCATCCTCAGCTGGACAGACTGGCCACACAACTGAAAGCAGAGACACACTTGCAGCCTTTGGAAAAAAGAGAGCCTAGCTACTGCTGGAAATCTGCAATGGAAAGCAATGTTCCTCCCCTCTGGAAGATCTCCACCCCTGGAACCATGCTGGTGGTACTGCTGCTCCATGGCACCCATTCTGACAACTTTAGCCTGCCATAAAAGACAGGCACATGCAAAATTTTATATACCTCTTATAAATTTTGAAAGTAGTCCATAGGCAAAATAAACCACACTAATTTCAAAAAATATTTTTCTTCTTACGTTGGGATGTCATGTTTGTATGTCTACAGTACTCTAACATGCATTTCATGATGAAAACACAATTGTCTCATCTAAGATTCGAAGCAGATAATTTGTATGTTTCTGTATGCAAAAAGGGTCTGAAATACTCAGTAGACCTCAATATGATGACAGCTGCTCTGTTTTTTCAGAGGAATTCTTGGGCTGTTAGCCAGGGAATACTAGAGTCTGTAAGTTCTTTTAGTTACTTTGCCAATGTGACCTATGAGTTTTTAGTTTTATGTGTGTACATCCATCTCTCACAAATCAACTTCAATTGTGAAATAGTTTTCCTCTGTGTATACGTAGATAATAAATTCTTACTGTTGCAAAGTGACCTCTAGAGTCTAAGAACTAGTTTCATTTCAATGTGTGTCAATGAAATGCTTGACAAATTGCTCTATTTAGAGTCACATATATCCTTGATTTCAGTGCTGAGCATTGCTATCCCTCTGACAAAGATAAATCAGGCTGTAAGGTTTGCCCTGTATCTTCATGTCATGGCTGCAATTACAGATGTGAGTTCAAACTGTAGTCTCTGAACAAAGTAGGATGCATCACAGTGACACTATTACTTTTACAAAGATAGCAGGCATTGAGCAACTTGAAGATTTTAGAAAAAGCTTTAAACAGAACATGACAACTGTTTCAGGAAAACCAAACACTCTAACTAGGTAAGTGTATACAGATTTTCTTAAGTGTCTATAGAGGAGTTTTTGTCTTTACTTCTCTTTAAATGAATACTAGTTAGATACACTGTCAGCTCAGTTTAGCATGGAGGCTATTGATTTGACTCCTCACCACATAAAGAGCATTTCTGGAGAGAAGCCATCTCTAGGCTTCTTTTTTACTCTTCAGGATTCTCCTAGAGAACCTATAAACCAATCTTTATTAACCAAAAAAAAAAAAAAAAATTGCACTGCTGATCTGAAGGCAAAGCCTCCATCACAGAGATGATGAAATCTTGTGCTTATGATTTGCCCTTCCATATGCTGCCATGATACAAGCCAATGCTTCTTGAAGCATCTGACACTTGTTCTTTTTCTCCTTGCTCCTAAATTATTTCAGCTTCACCTGTTCCTTTCTCAAATTAGCCCCAAATCATTTTTCATTTCTAGGCTTATGCCAACAGCGATAACTGTACCAACTGGTACCTCGGCCTGAGGTCAGTGGGCCACTCACTTCTGAAACAATGTGTTCTTAATGTCTTTGAAGGGAATCAAATGTTTGCAAAATTATGCCAGGGATTCAGAAAGAATGGAAATTTTTCCTGAGCAATATGCAATGTACAAACATATACTATCATTTAATATATCTCAGGGACAAAATTATATATAATGTCAGCTCCAAGGAACTGCACAATCAAACAAAAACACAGAAAAGTGTAATTAGATTAAGTAGAAATGGTCTGACTCCAAAATCCTCAGTAAGACTGGAATTAAAAGTTGTTAACATTTTCAAGTCCATATCCAAGTGAAAATTGGAGTACGTCACTGAAGATTTTTCCTCTTTTTATTTTTTTTTATCATATTTAGCTCTTACTGACTCTAAAGCCATCTATAAACTTTACCTTGGCAATAACAATTTAGGACTTATACCAAAATTACTATTTAAAATTCAAGTTAAGGTTCATGTTTTATAACAATTAAATTCATATCTTCAGTAAGAAAGAGGACATACATGACTTGCATGCTTCGAGAAAATAAATCTCTTATTTACTCTTCTGATATTTGTGAAGACCAGACCATTCAGCATTTGTAATGTAGCTGTAGTTGGTTCATTTACACTTCCATTTTCAATTATATTTATTGGAAGAGTACAATTTTATGGGGTTTTTTTATATGTCTACTCTTTTATACATCATTGAGGGGTAGGAGGCAGTTCCTGCAGGTCCCTATGAGCTGGGGAACGAGAAAGAGGTCTGTTCACTCAGAGAGACTCCAGGCAAAAATATTTTATTGAGCAATCACAAGGCTTTTAGAAGATTCTGAGGGGAAGGTGCTGGAACTTGGACAGGATTGGGTGAGGGCTCAGGGGAAGGGAGTGACTTGGGTACCCAGCTAGCCAACAGGGGAAACAGAAGGATCAAACCCATAGAAACCAAGGGATTTGGGATAGATGGGTGAGATAACCAATGGGGTTAGGAGAGAGGCAGGGCTGGCTAGGTGGGCAGGATGAGCACTGTCCATGTGGCTGCTGCATGCAGGGAAGGAGAGCTGGTGACAGACAGGGTCACAGCTACATGGGAAATAAACATGAGGGGTGAGAACCGCACAGGGGATAACAGTAAAACTCTCTGAACTGAGAACCACACAGTAAAACGCATAACTTTCAGACTCCCTCAGCCAAAGTCTTTCATATATGCAGTTGGTACATTCTGGGCATTCTGGGCTGTTCAGTGCCGTCCTCCTTGGAGGTCCTTTTTAGCATTCTCCCACATGCTTTCTTCTCAAGATCTGTTTTCCCTACAGGTTGTTGTTACCTCACATTTGCAAAACACTTCTTTCCTGATCTGATTTTCAGTCATATGGGATGCTGGGTTCTGAGCCATTCATTAATGGCTTTTAATTCAGCTTTCCTAAGTCCTTATATGGTTAATTGAGAGCTGAACACATCTTAAAACCTGCACTAAGTCTTATTAACAGAAGGTTACAAAAATAATTCAATTGCCATTAATCATTTATGATCCAATATGACTAACAGACCAGCCATGATTCAAAATGTCTTTGACTTTTAGAGAGTTCCTAATGCAAAAGCCCTAATCAGCCCCAACAAACAACTATCAGTAGACAAGATGAATAAGAATCCCTTGTTTATTAATCCCAAGCTTTATATTTTTAAAAAGAACTGATCATTGGAGTTTTCCATATGCTTCATTTTAGGGACTGGCTAAGCTATTAGTGAAAAAGTATCCCTACAAGCTCTGAAGAACTGAGAAAACGCAGTGGTGAAATCCATGTCTTTTTGTTTAAAAGAAAAAGAAAAAAAACTTAGAAAAATGCATAGCAAAACTTCATTATATTCCAATCCACATTCTACAAGGACAACTTGAAAAATATGAGCATCATTACAAGTAATACTGCTGGTATTACTCTGCTGGGGAAAAGAAAACACAAACTCCACAGAACCTTGTTTTCCGTGCACACAAGTGTTCAGCCTCCTTGTATATAGCCACAGTAAATCAAAGCAGACTTTTGTGTAGACTGTGTTAGAAAGGGAAAGGAAGGAGAACTAAATTTGATGTCATGCTTACTTGTGTATTTTTAGTTGGGGTTTGGATTGAAGATTTTTTAAAGGATATTGAAGTAAAATTAAAAAAGGCAAGAGTCATATGCAGGATCACTAATCAAACACAGCCTAGATAATGTGCACCATATCTTGCTCAATGGGTAGTAATTACTATAACATTAGCTTTGCAGTGTTTAAACAACCATTTCATTATATTTTTTCTACACTGATTAAATTTTCTCTGCATTTATAAAGCATCATTACATCTGCTTTGTGCACAGATAATGCACAGCATAGCTGCTCATTAAAACTTCACTGCTGTCCTTCATAATTATAAATAAATCTAATTTGAATGATTTGCACAAAGTTTTAAAAAGAATTGTTAGTTCTTTATTAACACCATATCTTAGATGTGAAGTGACTAGACTTTCTACTTGCCAAAAGCAGAGGACTTTTTTCTGTTTCAAGGCCTCAGGGAACTACACATGCTAGAGGTAAATCATAGTAAGCTCTAGACATGAATACTGGTGTACTACATTGGCCCAGAGCCAAGCATGGTATGAGCACATGACCTGACTGCCATTCTCCTTGTTGCTATGGTATTTTTTTCTCATGGGTGCAGTAACAGAAAAAAATTTAAATGTTGGTCTTCTGGTGCATAATTATCTTCATGGATATGAAGAATACTTCAGAGAACAATTAGGGAAATAGCCTGTTGAAACTGTCTCAAGATGAATTTTGTATTTTCTCCAGCAAAAAGCTACACTCACTATTAAACCAAATGTTACACTGGCTGAAATCTTTGAGTCTTTTTTGCTGTGTTAAACTAAGACATGAAAAAGCCTAGCTTATTTCTTTAAACCATTGTGAAACAGACAAATATTTTTAATTATTGACCTTTATTTCATCATTACATGCAAGATTTTACCAAGGGAAAACAGATATTTCTCTCGATCATTTATGATATTTTTTTTTATATTTATTTTTCAAGATGTCTTACTTTAGATGTGTATGAATGTTACATCTTCTGTTTGTACAACATCATTTGCAGTCAGAGATGGCAGGTCTGGACATCCTGAGGACTGTGGCTCCCAAAGACATTGACAGCCATTAATTGACAGGATGGCTTCAAACACACTCCACACACGATGGTGACGAAGGCATAAAAAACAACTTATTGAGGGTTTATAGGACTCTGATGGGAAGGTTCCAGAACTGGGATGGGATTGGGTGGAGTGTGTAACCAGGGTAACGAGGGAGCCTGACTGTAACCAGGATAAAGTGGGAAAACTGAGCAATGAGGGGACAGGGTTCAGGGTCAAGGTGGGAAAATGCTCTGAGGGGGAAGAAGACAACATGGAGGACAAACTGGGAAAAGACTATTAGGGTGAAAATGAGGGGAGGGGTAACAGAGAACTTTTATAATCAAAAACTGTACAATAAATGCAACCTAAACTAAACTTCCAGATCATCAGTCTTGGAATTGAGGGCTTTGAATCCTGATTTCTCCACTTCACAATCATCTTCATAGATCCATTTGCAATTTTATTGCTTCCAGGTTTCATACACAACACATAATTGCTGATTATCAGAAATGTGAAGCTTCATTCCAATTCGGAAAGCATCAAGAATTTTGGGAGGAAACCAAACCCTTTGTGACCAGGCTGAAAGTACTGTTCTGGCTGACATAAGAATGAAATACCCATTTTCTTTCATGTCTCCAACAGAAAGGTATAAATCTTGATAAACAAGAAGATTCAGTCAAAGCCAGGTTCTACTATCAGTGTCACTGGCATAAATATAAAGTGGGGAGTTGAGACTGTAGCATTCAAGATGGGGATTTACCCGGACATGTTTAATATTTCTGTTATTTTAATTAGAATAAATGCAACAATGGAGTTCTGAAGAAGATGTTAAATTGATTTCCTTTCTAATGCCTGCTCTTTAATTATTTTACTTCTGCAGTGATGCAAATTTATCACATAATTACTATCACTGTTCAGGTCAAATACTCCATTGCAGAATCCAAATACTGAATGATATTATCAGTATAGATGTGCAAACAGGTGGTCACTGCCAAGGAATCATCTTATGTCATAAAACAGTAACAAAAATATATTTGAGACTCATTTAAAAGAACACATGTGCCAAATCAGTTGTGGCTAATGATGAACATTTGCACTGGGCAATATCTTCTTTCTTTCACAAAAGCATATTTGTTTTGGTTTGACAAAAGTCCCCACAGCCTACTTTCCTTCTGTGTGCAAGCTGATCTGTGCAGAACAGGCTTGTTTCTGCTTGCTCCACAGTCACTTGATGGCAGGAAAATAAAAGGTACCTTCTATTCTTGCTATAGACAGATATTTTTTCTGTTAGAGGAAATCAAAGATTTTATCTGCTGAGTAAAATATAACTCATCCTCTGTCTTTTCCTCAAAGAGAATGTCTGTCTGAAAATTTTTCTTTGATGGGAAATAAATAACACCAACATATTATTAGATATCCCCAGTCTATAGCAACTAGATAGCAATAGCAGTTTTATATTGAACATGAAAGCCCAGCACCTGTTTCAGTTTTATGGGCATGCTGCTAATAATTACTCCTCAGCAATACTTGTCTCAAAAAGGTTGCTCCTCTGTCCTCACCCATCTCTCTCTGAAGGCAGAAGTTCCTGAAGTCCTTCTCCTGTGTTTATACATAACTATTTTAAAGGAAAGCACTGACCTGTGAGCAAAGGAGTAAAGACTCCTTTCCCTGTTCCTCCTTAGAGAGGTCACACTATCTGAAGTTTGCCAAATGAGCCAAACAAAAAGAATATATCAAATCTTCGTTTGTGAATCCTAGCCATGATGATAATGGCTAAAGAAAATCAGATGTTTATAAAGGAACAGCCTTTCAATAGCTTAACACACCAGAAAAAACTGGGGAAAGGCAAGGAAAACACCAGAGAATAATAGAACCATTCTGTAGTCCCCTAATGACATAAGATTTTAAGATCCTTAGAAGTTTCTCTCTTGAAGAGAACAGCCTTCTTCAGAAAGTTTTACTCCCCGGTACCTTCAGCCGTCAGAAAATCAGAGGCAGGAAGCAAGAGTCTTTAGGGCCAAGCAAACCACAGGACTTTCATCCTTCAGATCATGAGACCAGATGCTTCAGAGGTGAACAACACCGCTCTCCAGACAATACTACCCTTTCTTTCTCTATAAACAAAAGGAGTAACAGTGCCCCAGGGCTGATCTAAAATCTTCAATGGGGCTAATTATTATAGTTTCATTTTCTTTTCCCTTGAAACCATTTTATTTCATTTTAGACTCAGAACACCCACACATCATGTCAGAGATTAACAGGTTCTTTTCCACACAGACTGATCCTCTGACCTTAGGCAGGTCAGTAAAGGCAGGGGTGTATTTATTTCTAAATGAGGATATATGTTCACTGTACCACAGGTTCTTTCTTGAAACTGATAGGATTTCTAGATGAGCACTCTTTTTCCACTGGTAACACTAATTAACACTAATATCTCCTGCTCTCAGTAAACCTATGAAGTCCAAACCAGTGACAGGCTCTTCTTTCTGCCTCACTTTTTTTTTTTTTTTTTTTTTAATCTTCACAGAGCAAATGGGAAGAAAACAGGCAAATGACCTGGATAAAAGCTAAATAAGAAGTCTAACTAAGAAGGAATCAAAACTACAGTAAGAAGACATCAGTCAAGATATTAAACAGCTTTTAAATTGAACCCAATGAAAGACATTTCGTACATGCAAACGTAGTATTTTGGATGCAAGATTATTTTCTAACACAATTTGGGGTGAAAATCATCCCTGCTCAACAGCAACCACTGTTTTATTGGATGAATGACTAAAGAATAGTGCCTTCATTACTCTGAGCAATATCCTGAGCTGGGCAAAACTTTGCAAGATATGTACATATCTTGAATATCATACAATTTCTATATACACATATAAAATTCAGGCTAAATACTTATTTTCTCTCTTCTTCACTACCTTTGCCTGTAAACTAAGTCAGTTACTTTTGCTGATCACACTTTGGCATAACTAGCTGTAAAAGATCCTTAACAGCTGGTGCACTGTAGTATTTTTTATTCACTTGCAGATATCCTGCAGTTGCTACACTGACTTGCAAAACTTCAGTGATAAAAAGCAAATTGCAGATGAATGTATGGACAAATCAACAGACTCCATTCTCAAATTTGAGGCCCAATTGTAGGACATGAAGAACAACAACAGCTGAAATTCATAGAGTTTTATTTAAGATGCAGAGTTGGTAAATATCATAACCATCCTAGTTAAGAAGTACAAGTAGTAGATGTTCCATTAAAGATAAGTCTCAGTGCATTTAGCTCTGCTTTTTTTCACATATCTGTTATCCCCACATTAGGTCTTCCTGTGAAGTTTTTCCTTAATGCAATTACATCCACTGATCATGGAAACATCCCAAAGCCTCCTGGTTCTTTTGCCACTACCAACAAAATTCTTATTCTATTCTGCCTACCTATACTACTCTTAGACTAAGTATTTATCATTTCCTAATTGAAAAGAAAAACCAAAGACAAAAACCAACCAAACCAACAAACCCACACCACAAAACCCCCCAACTTTCTGTTCCTTTTCTACATTTATCACTACTGGACTTCACATATTTGACAATAAGAGGTCCCACTGCACACTGTGGCCTCCTCAATTAAGGCCGCTATCTAGAGAAAAAAAATAGGGATAAATTTAAGTAGTAAAAGAGATCATATTTAGCACAAAGCTTTCTGAAAAAAACATCTTTAGAGTAACAGTGCTTTTAGACACACAAACCAGGAAAAAATTACCTGATAATGAACTAATGCATTCTCCACTAGAATGCAATTCTAATTAAATCATTACTTTGGTATTGAAACAAAAGTTTTCTTTAATGTATATAATGTGGAGTTACCTAATTCTGAAAGTCAATGATTAGCCTTACAGAAAAAAAAAAACTTCTAAATGCAATTTATCCAAGTCATTCTCTTGTGGATAAAAAGTAGAACAGCTTTCAACAGAAATTTTTCTCTACATATATGTTTTAGTACAAAATTGCTTCTGTTTTCTACCTATTTTCCTCATGATTTTCATTTTGTATAACATTATGATTTCTGTAAGTTAGGTAGGCCAAGAAGCCTACACCATTTGTGCAAAGACATGAACTTTGCTTAACTGAGTAGAATTTTAGTGGAGTTTAGCCCATTAGTGCTCAGGACCTTACTAAAGAGTTCAAGGGCTGTACTGTGAGGGGGACAAAACACTGGAATAGATTGCTCAGAGAAGTTGTGGAGTCTCACCTGAGATATTCAAGAACTGTCTGGACACAATCCTGTGCCATGTCCTCTGGGGTGATCCTGCTTGAGCAGGGAGGTTGGATCAGATGCCCCACTGTGATGCCTTTCAACCTGACCCATCCTGTGATTCTGTGAAGGGTATGGGGGTATATATGTGTGTGTGACCTACACATGATCTATATATGGAATGATGTCTTTTATCATTCCAAACATTTTCACTCCAGTGAAAGGAAAAAAAATTTAACAATAATCACTATTTGGCATGTTGACAATAGAGCCAGGTATCCCACAGAAGCAAAGCAGCCAGCTGTGGTAGGGTAGACCCCAACACAATGAGCACTGCCACATTTATGGAATGACATCCTCTGCTGCTCTTGTTTTCCTTTGCAGTCTGGAAGCAGCAGGAGTGCCCCCATGTGCTCTGCTCCCATCTCCTCCATAGCCATGGCCCAGCCAGGTGCAACCTCTTGAATGCTTTGGCCAGTAAAATTTAACTCTGATTCAGTTTCAAAAAAATTCATTTCTGAGTCAAGCTTAACCAAGAAAACTGAAGACTTAATGAAATAAAAACTTAGACTACTCAACAATAGACTCAGGTCAGACAAGGCTGCCCCATGGAGGATCAGCAGGTGCATCTACAAAGACCTCATCTCTACTTGCATTGTGCTCTTTGGAGTTAGGCTAGAAAATAATTAAAAAAAATTAAAATAGTAAAATGAATGTTTTGTTATTGTTCAGTTCTGCCAAGGAGAACAGAAATAAAAATAGAATTTAGGGCAGAAATAGCAGCACATTTTGGCAGCAAGCGTACTCGTTTCTTTCTGAAAGATAACACTGTCTGTCAAGATCTATCCCATAAAGGGTTTCATATTCTTTGGTTCCACTTACTCACATTCATGCTGAAAAGATCAGAAATTGTTTTCTAGTGGCTCAGAGGCAGAGATTATTCTTTCTATCCAGGTTGCAGTAAGAATGAAAAAGGTTATCAAGCCTAACAAGACAATAAAGAAAGAGTAGTGTAAAGAGGAAACATAAAAAGAAATGTGGATGAAAACTGAAAAGAAATATGGGTAGAGGGAGTATTCACAATGCAATTAGGCACAATCTACCAAAGAAGCTCAACAGGAGCAGGAAAAATTAGTTCAGTATAATGAGCTGCATTCATAGCAATTCCCACAGGTAGATGTCAGGAAATAAACAACTTTGCTCTGATACACCATTTTAAATATTACCACTCCAAAAGCATTTTCCTGTGAAAATTTCCAAACAAATTTCAGATACCACTGCTAAAAATTCAATGCTACACATGGGACAGAACTTGTATCATGATCAGCAAAGATTCCATCAATTAGTTCTTCTATGTCCAGACTCTCTCTCATCTCTGCATGAGAAAGCAGCAATCACTGGCTTGTGCTAAGCTTGACCATCTGTGCTTGGTTGCAACTTAGGTGTAGAAGTCTGCAGGCATTCTGCAGCACATACTGACTTCAGGTGGAAGTAACATTGAACATCAGACTTTTAGGTGACATCCCCAGCACTACCAAAGAGTAAGTAATAGCAGGAAGACAAAATTCAGAATTTTGTGAGCCACATTTGGTACCACACACTTTGATGAGGATCATTCACATCTGTCTGATACCACTTTTCCTGCAGGAAAAGGATGGCTGCTACCAGTGTACAGGCAATGCCCTCTTGTAATATCTGTGACTGGGGAATGAAGGCCTTGTTCACTTAGTGTTTGTGAATTCCTGTATTTTAAGTGAAGAAATAAAGCAGCCAGAGTTACCTAGTAGTACAGCCATTAGTAGTTCTATTACATAAAGGGGAATCTTCAAGTACTTGGAAACAGTTTGGATTGGATGTTATCTTAGATCAAAGAAAGTGATGCTGGAAAAACCTTTTTTCAAATAGAAAGTCACTCAATTGCTCAATTAAATTGAATTCTATTGCCTCATTCCTGAAGTTGGACTGAGTTCCACTGGAGCTTCACGGGAACACACTATAAAGTCAAGACTAAGAGCTATTCAGTTTCATACATTCCTCAAAATACCAGCAAAAAATCACTGAAGTCTTTATGCTGTGGCTTCTCCCTGTTTCTAAATAAAAGAATGTATGTAATCTTCTCTACCTGTCATAGGGATTCAGCAACCATATCCACAAGCATCTCAAATTCAGTTACATTCGTTTTCTATCCTCTGTACTGACTTTAAAAAATATACACCCTAAAATTTATTTATTAACAGCAATGGACAGAAACTAGAAAAATTCAAAAACATTTCAATAAAAATTCTGTGGGCCATATAGACACTAGATGTACTAGAATGTGATAGATTCGTTTCTTTACTTACATTTATCACATTTGCATCTTCATCCATATTTACAGAAGTTCCAGGTGTACATTTTCCTTTGAAGCCTTAGGGTATGGAAAAAGCATGAGGTTTTTTGACTGGTATTCTTTCCAAGTTAGGCCATTTGTTTTCAGCTGAACATGTTACAATTTATATTCATTTCCCTTCCTCTTTCTCAGTCTCATGAGAGGGGAAAAAATGCTACTTGAAAATTTACATCTGACCACTCTGACAGCTGCTCTCAGACAGGTTTTGCAAACAAGAACTACAATCTTTCCTGGTTATTGAAAAAGTATAACATTAGTTTTCACATTACCTAAAGCAATGCCTCTCTATATTTTAAAAGAGTTGAAACTATATGGGGAACCTGTGGGTCCTGGTCAACGGCAAGCTGAATCTGAGTCAGCAGCACCCTGGCAGCCAGGAGAGCCAACGATGTCCTGAGGGACATCAGGCACAGCATCACCAGCTGGGCAAGGGAGGGGATTGTCCTGCTGTGCTGTGCACTGGGGCAACCTCACCGTGGATATCGTGTGCAGGATTGGGCAGCACAATATAAGAAGAGTATAAAGTTATTAGAAAGTGTCCAAAGGAGAGCTAAGAAGATAGTGAAGAGTCTGGAGGGGAAGCTGCAGGAGGAGAGGATGAGCTCCTTTGCTTTGTTCAGCCTGGAGGAGACTGAGGGGAGACCTCATTGCAGTCTGCAACTTCCTCATGAGGGGCAGGCGCTGATCTCCTCTGTGGTGACCAGTGACAGGACCCAAGGAAAGGGCCTGAAACTGTGTCAGGGGAGGGTTGGGTTGGACATTAGAAAAAGGTTCTTCATGCAGAGTGTGGTTGGGCACTAAAACAGGCTCCCCAGGGAAGAGGTCACAGCCCCAAGCCGGACAGAGTTCAAGAAGCATCTGGACAACACTCTCAGGTACATGGTGTGACTCTTAGGGCTGTCCTGGGTGGGGCACCAGGAGACGGACTCAGTGATCCTTGAGGTTCCCTTCCAACTCAGGATATTCTGATTCTATTCTTTGTTGTGTGACATGTAAGAAAAAAAATGGAAAACTCATAACAAATTACTAACAGCATTTGAAAGTACATAAATTCAATATAAATTCTGAATTTGTTCAAGGGGTTAATTTTCTTTCCTGTATAACATGATCTAGAGGGTAGAACATTTTATCCTGTTGAATTTTTTTTTTCTGGAGATTTTTTTACAGTCCTGTATACCTTTGTGGATTTCTTTAAAGATAATTATTGAATATTTAAATCTTAGCTGAGACATAGATGTGCAGTTTTAGAATCTTAAAACCTAAAATTTGAGGATACATTCACATAGTTCTGAATAGAACTGAATGAAAAACTATGAAAAAAAACCAAAGGAAAACTAGTGGGGGAAATAAATTTAAAAAATGGAAGAGTTGTTTGTTGTTTGTTTTTTTAAATAGACCCATTTGAATACAGTCTTGCCACCATGTTGGAAGTTCACAGATCAAATTCTTTTACCTGTTTTTGTGTTTTGAATGTTGCTATGTAGACTTTCTCTTCAAATTCATCTCTGTACTGTAGAGGTGGTACCATACAACCCGTTCCCACTTTTCCCCTAGTTCTTCCTGAGCATGCCCACCCTTTTTTGCTGGACTCCAGCAGTGTTTCTGTCCCCACTCCAGATCAGCATCTGCCAGAAGAACTCATCACAGCACAACAAAAGGGGGAGAAAAGGGGCAAGAAATAACCTTACCACAAGATAAACTAGAGTGCAGGTCCTTAAAAAGTTTGTAATTTGGGGATTTCACTTGCGTGTAGCCTCCTAGACTTCTGGTACATGTCTATCACTCACTGCTTACTCAAGTGACGATGAAAGTGTTGATGATTGTTCTAGAATGAATTTCTCTATATGCATAACTCGAACTGGGGAGAGCCTCAAACTATCAAGAATTTCAGCATTGCCACGACTGAAATAATGTCACAAGCTATGGCAGGTCTTTATGGAAATGATTTGCTTCTTAAGGAGACAGCTCTGTTTATGAGCTGCAAAATGTTTGAATCAGATGTCTGGTGTTCAAATCTGCTACTTCTAGCAAGACTTTTAAATATCACCTCAGGGAGCGGTTCTGGACAAGCAGAGGAATTGTCTATAAAGTTTACAAGATGTCACTCTTTAAACACATCCTATGCCATACTTGATTATTTTGTACATTTACAGTAATGCACAGCTTCCTCTCTGTGGGCCTTGCCTCATGAGTCCAGAAATTTGCCAGGTCTTCGTGAATCTTTTCCCACTTGATCTTCTCTTGTAAACTGGGGCTGGGGAGTCTCAGGTGTTTTGGACAGCAGAACACAAATTCATTGGAGGTCTGCTCCCTTTTCACATTGCTGGCAGAGTATATAAACAAAACAAAGCAAAAGTAGGTTTGCTCATTTTTACATTCATTTACAGAACACAATGTGGAAGGAACTAACAATAACTGGGAATTCCCTTCTGTAAGCAATGAGTCAGTCAGGGGTGACACCAGACTCAGCAATGATCAACATGAGCAAATGACAGACCTAGGGTAGAACTCAGTCACTGGATTCCTTAATCTGTGCACCTCAAATGTACCCCACTTCATAGGTTAGAGTGTTTTATTTCCCGAAAGAGCAAGTCCTAGCAGCTCAGGGACCATCTTGCTGGTCAGGAGAAGCCTTAAAAAATCTCTGAGGCAAGCTGCGTGATTCAAAGTGAACGAGTAAAGAGTGTTATTTATCTACACAAATGGCAAAATCAAAGCTTTAAGAACACACACAAGAGAATTTCTTTACTGTTCACATCCCAGATTTCACAGCCATGTGATGAAGCACCTGCTATGAAATAAGACCCTGTCCTGGACAGGCTCCAGGCTCTAAAACAGGTGCTAATGGCAGTAACTGAGTCACAGTGAAAATCTTAGGTCTTGCAGGGTAGTCATAAAACAGAAAATGGGAAAATAAAACAAAAGTAATACACTAAAAAAGTATAAAATTTATCAGAACTTTACAAACTATCAGAAAGACTGCTTACAACAGGTTAAAATAGCAACACTTAGGTCACTGACACCATATACAACTTGTTCTATTGGAAATTAGAGGTTAAAATGAGGTGATTGATTAAGCATCCTATACGTCCTTATTCCAATATCACAAACACTCGGTCATGGCATTCTCCTGTCTCATACTAATCTGCCTTTATGTCACAATCTTTCTTTGATTATTCATATCTGCCACTGAAACATGTGAAAGCTTTGGGAGAGAGTGTAAAATCCACTGAACAGTACCAGGAATGTAGCACTTGAACACACAAACTCACATAGACATATTATTAGTTTTTCTGTAAATGAATTATTGCAGAATGATTTTGCATGTGCCTCTGTGTGTGTGTGTGTGTGTGTGTGATCTTTCAAGGGTAAAATGCAGAATGCTGAATTTGTACAGAAATTCACCCAGGTACCTAGGTCTTCACCCTGCACCATCCAAATTAACAGAAGTCTTCTCACTGACTTCAGTGATATGAAGGTATATTGTAATATCTGAAGCTTCACAGATGCATGCAAGAAATGCCCCAGGGAAGTATCAGAAAACCAATTTAATAAGCCACCATATCCCTCAAGTAAAATAACTGCTAAATTATCAAATGAGTTTCAAAGCACCCCTATAAAAGCCTGATTTTGGAACAGTCTCCTTAAATTGGTCATTCCTCACCCAGCAACTACATTCATAACTCTGCATCATCCACGAGGCTAAGTCTGATAAATATACTGAAAAGGTCATGTCATGCAGAAGTTGCTAAAGGCCACTAGTAATAAGTCATGCAGGAAAAATTTACTCACTGATCTTAAAACTCTTGCTGAAAGGCAAAATTGTTTGCAGGAACAGGGGATGCCCCTGTCTAGCTAACACTTTCAGTACCTTCCATTTTCAAGTCTGCTACTGTGGTGCTTTTGGTATATTTTCCTCATTGAGCTGGGACTTCTAAAACTGTAGAAGAAAAGAGGATGTGACTTTACACAAGTCCATTTTAGCATTATCATTACCTGGCTTTTCCAAATATAAGATGTTTATAAGATATCAGTGACAAAATTTCCAGACTGTCATGGTATTCTCAGCTTTGGGATATCACAAACAGCATGAATTCTGTTTATTAACCCTTTTCATTTATCTATTCTTTCATTGCAACCCTATTGCAGCATATGCGTCATCACAGACACAACTGAAACTGTTTTTCTTCTCTGTTATTTCCCCTTACGTACTACAGAATAAAACCAGAGATATACATGTAAGGGTTAACTCCAGAAATGCATGCAATAAATGCTCTAGAGGGTTTTCGGGGGGGTTGGGTTTTGGGTTGTTTTTTTTTTGTCTCTTCCAACAAGGCCTGGCTATTGGAAACTCATCTTGGATACAGAGTATGTTTTTGCCATAGAAAGCATATTTAGAAACAATGTATATGGAACATCAGCTTATCTCACAAGATAAAATGATGTGAATATTTGCTTTGGTAGAACTCACAGGGAAATTATTACAGTTTTTCAGGAAATTTTTAGAGATAAAATAAGGTTTGGCTCATGAAAAAAAGTAAACGAAACTTGAACAGAAAGCTACCTAGGAAATTAAGTTTCTTTATTAGTAATTTTTTGCTGTTGTTTCTCCACTCAGTGGCACAAATCATTTAAAATTATAACCAGTAGTTGAGCTCAAAGAAATCTTCTGATAAGGAGCAGCTTTACCAGAAATATATTCTGCTGTTATAAACCTTCAAATGCAAATGACACAAGATACGAGTATCTGGCTACTGTAGTGCCCCAGGTGATGTCCTTGTTTCAATCATTTTCATGCTGTAACAGCGTGGAAAGAGACTGTGTAAAGATGTTTAGGGCTAGTGCTTTGGAGCTGCAGTTCATCCCCTGAAAGTCTTGATGCACATACAATCTCCATTTGAGCATAGAAAAGAGCTGACTTCAGGATGTGTGAGGGTTGGTCTAGATTTGTCTCTCACCCAGTCCTTGACCAGGCCTTGACAGCAAAGCAAGCAGCTTCTGTGCAAAGCACAGCCGATGGATGCTGCACTGAAGCTTCATTCTGCTGGGACACCAGGACATTCTCAACCAGACTAAGGGACAAGGAGGGTGCTTTAGGAGGAGGCTCTTTTCCCATTAGACAGGAGAGTGAAGAAAACAAGCTTAGTGGAGAGTAGGACACTTCAAAGAAAGATGTACTGACAGTAAGTTTCAGGCATTTGCAACAGTATTAGACAGGTGCTGTTCTGTACATCTTCAACATATGTTTTACATAAAAGAATTTATTCTGCTACCAGTATTTGCCAAGGAGAAACATACTTTAAAAAACTATGCTCAGAAGCAAAAGGGAGTTTGCAAGTGAGCAAGACAAACCAGGCCATTTGGCTGTAGAAGCATTCAGTAATTGAACAGGTGTTTCTTGGTCTTTATTCTGACATCTTGCATTAACTGGAGAAGATTCAGACCTCTCTTTTGGCCCAAATAAGGGTTTCATCTAGGGCTGGAGTCATACACAACATTTCTGCCTCCACTACTTAAAACCAAATGCGTCTATGCTTGGGCAGAGCTGACAAGGAAGTAGTGCATAAGATATAATCCTTCAACTTTTCCAGGGGTTTTTTGTTTGTTTGTTTGTTTATTTGTTGGGTTGGTTGGTTGGTTGGTTGGTTTGGGGCAGTTGGAGTTTAATAGTGAATACAATTGTATTTTCACTTGCAGTAACACCTGCGAGTTTGGAAATTGCAAAGTTGAAGGGCTGGCTGCTCCAAAAATTTAAGCAAAACTAGGAATCCCTAGGAAGCTGTTCCAGCTTATTAAGAGTGAAAATGTTTTAAACACCTATAATTCCAGCTGCCTGTGTAATTTTTTTTCATAAGCAGAAGCAGGCCAGCTGTAGCTTGCTATTTTCTAACCACTTAACGCAAGTGTCTGAAAGACCCATCTTCTCTGTAAGATTAACTGGCCAGTCAACACTGCCCTCTAATATAAAGCTTCTCAGCAAGAGATACCACAGCCAGGACTACCCCAGGTTCTCTTTTGACTTCTCTTTACTCTAGTTACCTTGTAAATTTAATAGACATTTCAGGTCTGTTTATTTATATAGAAACTAGATTGTTAGTCATGTGGAAGCTGTGTTCACATCACTTAAATCTAACTGGCAACATTAAAATCATTGACATGAGGAACATTATATTCTGACTTCCTATGGCACTCTAAGTGCAACAAATCTGGACATTAGCCTCTGGAAAGAACACAACCCAAAATGTACCAAAGAAACTAAAATCGTGAGTGTGTGTGTGTGTGTGTGCCCCGCCCTTCAAAGCTCAAAATTTATCTAGTGATTTTTAAGTCAGCCAAAAAAGAAAGGCACAGCCATGAAATGTCAAACAAGCACTTTTTTCCAAGTTTTGAATTCTGAACACCACTGTACAGCAATACCTAGAATTAATGCAAAAGCTGGAAGGGGTGATCGAGGTGATAAGATAAAAGCACACATCCATTACAATTTTTCTGTTTAGTACAGTATTAATGAAGTACAGTAGCCTTTTCCCTTGCAGATAGGCAGGATTTGTGCTGATTACAGGCCGCTTTTCGCTCTGACTGCTGGTTTTTGCTCTAGTTGCAAAGAAGTACTTCAGCTGCCACCTCCTGGATAATCAAGTCTACTGCACTGCACCAGACTTCCCCATCTGCCTTCCTGTCTTCTAAATACAGACGAAACAGGTTCTCCTTTAACTGTACTCTTACCCTAATCCAAACAGGTACTTTTCTTCCTATATTTTTCACAGGTAGAAAAGACTGAAAAACAACACTATTTTCAGCCTTGATCTCAAGTTTGAATGCAGGAGGTCAGAAAAAAATAGGAATTTGGATGCAATATAGAAGAAAAGTGATGGGTCCAGCGGAGGATGGGACAGGTACTGTAGAACCCCAATAAGATGACAGCGCTGAACTAGGGGGATCTCTGTTCTAGCAAGTTCTCCCAAGTCCTATGAAGTCTAGCCTTCATAAGGAAGATAAAAGGAGAAATTCTTGATGATTTTACCAACATGATGAGGTAAAAATGGTCACTAATTAACAGCTTAAATACAGGTTTGTGCTGAGGAAGAGAAGAATATTTACATATGTATTTTTAATTAGATTACTATCATGACATCAGCTTCCAGATAAATCAGTGTAAGTTAGTGATGGGTGATATCTTAACAATGGTAAGAACAAAGTCAATGTCTTTGGATGACCAGTGCATTACAGCACAGAAGCCAGAGCCTTTGAAATTCTGCCTCTTGTTTACATGGGGCTATGCTCTTAAAGTCAATGGAAAGGAAGAGTATTTTGGGCCTCTTTGAACAGGAATTTGTAAGGTGGCTGCATCTACCTATCTATCTGCTGCAATGCCCAAACTGAACCACACAGAAAATGTTTATGATAAATACAGGTATTTCAACACTGGTGATTCAGGCTAAAACTAATAATTGCAGGATTCTATTCATAAAACTGGAATAAATAGAAAAAAACCCACCCTAGACATGTGAACTATTATGTCTCAAGGCACCCTTGTACTGCAAACGTCAACAGAACATAACAACAGATCTCCCTACATATTAGCCCCATTTGACTTTGTAGGACAAGGCTTGAGTCATAGTTGAACACCTAAAGAAAGTGACCTAAAGAAAGTGTCACACTTAGTTAAAAACAGGCTCATAGAGAGTGGAAAGTCACCAGTAACTACCAATAATAACTACAGCCATCAGTAGTACATAGTATCTCCTCAATACAAGTCTTCAGCCGCTTGGGGTATTCTGACACTGTGAAACTAAAGTATCACACACGCGGGAAATGTGAGTGGCTCAAAGCCATGGCTGCATCCTTGATTCAAAACCCCTGTTCATGGCTGAGAAGGCCAGAGAAGCAGAGCAGTAGACTTAATCCCTGGGTTTATAAAGAAGCAGCACTATTTCATTGTACCATCACAGGTACTTGCAGCCAAGCAAGACAAGGCTTACATAAAAACAGCATACTACAACAAAAATTCCTTGCACATTTGCAATTTCCCTTTTACTCTCATAATCTCCCTGCAAAATTTTCAGTTGCTGTGTTTTTGTTCTTGTCTGAATTATGATACTGACTTATCCAGTGCTCTGCACCAGTGTTTGCCTCTGTGTAAAAGAGGCTAGGGATTTCTGGCCTAAAAGCACAGTGTTAAAATACTAATGTTCCCTCCTGAAATTCATAGTAACTTAGACAATAAAATGGGGAAATCAGCATCCAACAATTAGCATCAGATGAGGAAATTAACAAACTAACACATTAAGAATCAGAAAAGTGGGCTTAGGAGGTTTATCTGAGCAAAGTTCAGTCACTTACAGCACATGCTCTGAGTTTTATAACACTAAATATCACTTCTTCATTCCCATGCAGCATTTCTTCCCCATTAGTCTGAAATCATACAGTCCTCCCTCCCAGTTCAGATGTCAGTCTCTCAAGAACCTCCTGGCTCTCCAATTCCAGCTGAGCTCTTCCCCTAGCCACTGACAGCTTTGCCCTGTGATCTAATAAAGGCATTTTTGTTTATCAGCAATTTCAGTAATTTTCAAAGATGACATTACACTCCTTTGGCCTCTGCCACTCATTGCGTTGGTTTATACATAAACCAAAGACATTTGCAAAACACTTTGAAACAATTCTGGATAAAATGAACTGTATAAATAATGTATTATTTATTTACAATCTCTACAAATGCTGTCCCCAGATCTCACACAATATTGTGTAGTTGTAGTTGTGACAAGGTTCTTATAAATTGTAACTACTATCTGTTAAAAATGGAACAAAATAAAACAAAACAACTGATTCCTCTCGCATTATTTAGTCAGTTTTTGATCAAATATTGAAATACAGGCCAAATTGAACTAACCCCATTACCCATTTCTCTCTCTACTTCACTCACTGTTTCAGCCTCTTGTCACCAAGATGAAACATAGTTTAAAGGAAAAAAGCTTTCCCTTCTGTCTGGGAACACAGGGCTAGTTGAAACAGAATGCTTTTTCATTTAGGGGCTGACCTTGCTTTCATTTCCTTTCAGTCTTAATCTGCACATCACTACAGAAATATTACTAAGGCTGGGAGATAAATATCATCTGGCTACTGTAGGAAAATAGCATCCAAGTACAAGCAATTTATACACAACTGTTAGGTCATAAACTTTTCGAGGATTTTCCTTCTCTCCACTAGCTGTACGAGGAATATACAACACACTCCATTGCTGATTTTACCACCACCTCAGCTCACAGAGAACTGTGGAATGCTTGCTCTCTTTTAGCACTCTTACAATGTACAAATCTGATGCAGGAGGACAGTATTTTACTGCAGTTTCCCAAGGGCACCAATTAGTTCCCTTTCATCTACACTTCCTTGGTAGGCAGGAATGATGCTTGGTCACACTAAAGAATATCACCATTAGGGCTTGCAAATATACAAACAGCACTGTTCTGAAGAAAGAAATGCAAGGAATAAACATGAGTTTGTGCTCAAGGAAATGCAGTGTAAGACAGCTGCAGGGTTAAACACATACACAGATTATTTTTCTGCTTCATCATCCCGATCTGCAAGTAATACAGCTCAGAATGATGTTTCATCACCTTGAGGAATTCACAGCTATGCAACATCAGTCAGAGCCAGATCAAAGATCCACTGCTAGAGGCACTAACTTTTTGGTCTCAACTTGCCTTGTTTCAGAAATGTGGTTTCTCTGCAAAATCTGGACTACTGAACAGGAAAATTTATCAGGCTGTTTCTTTCAATTAGTCACCGTGACATGCAGAACGGGTTTTAATGCTCCTCAGCATTCTATACATGTTAGCACTGTTTTCTGAAGGTAATTTTGAAGCAGCAATGCTGGAGGGAAGATCAGGTAGGTCATTGTCATTAAAAACACTTTCACTGAATTTTGTCAAAGTGAAACTGCTCATTGTCCATTAATGCACTCTTCTTCTTCCCATACATTCAAGACTGATGCATAACCAGACCCTGAAGCATCTATAGCCCTTGTTTTTGTAGTTCTTGCTGAAAACAGTTAGAAAAAAAGAATCATTTACTATTCTCATTCATAATCTTTACTAGGAAAAATATGTATCAATTTTATTCCTGACTGATGCCATGTCAATAGGGGTTATGAATGCGTGCATGTACTGTTTAAAAAACAAGGCAGCTTTGGGATAAAATCAAATTACATTGCAAATCAACCTGAAAAAGTCAAACTAAAACCTCTGCATACAAATTAATTCAGAATACTAATACTTGAATGAAGCTTGTGATGGGACAGCTCACTAGGATACAGAGCAAGGAAGTAAAAAAATTGTGTTTTGTCATCCATTTCATTACAGGGAGAGGAAGGAACAGTCATTTCCTAGGAAAGTAATAGCACCAAGTCTTCTGGTACTTAGGTAGACAATGAAAATCTTTAGGCTAAGCAGTGTCTACATAAGAGGCTAGAGGGTGAATTTGGGGACAAATGAAATTTTGGAAAAACTCTTTAAAGACTATCATATACACCAGCTTAGCCAAGGTAAAGTAAGGCAAAAAGAAACTAAGTGGATGCAAATATCTGAAGGGAAAAAAACATCAAAGGAAGAAGAATTTGCTGAAATACAAAGCTTGCTATGTTGAGCAAAGAGATGAAATCAAAATAAGGACATTTAATGTGGTTATTACTAAAAATAGCTTGTGCTAAAATACATCATGATATAGGATATATCACAAACAGAACAGAAACTTCATAACTGTTTAGAGGAAGGAAAAAAATACTTTTATATACAAGAATTCTGCAGCAGAAATGTGATGTTAGAGAAAATACCAACAACAGTCATCCTACAGCACTTTTGTCACCAGGTTTCTAAATAACAGAACTGCCAATGTGTTAAAAAACTGCAAGTGTTCGAGTGCTGCATTGGTAATAAGACTAAATAAACATTTTTCTAAAAAAGTTGGAACCTCGTCAGGCCATTGTAACCATTGACACACTTTTCCACTTCATGTAGACATATTCAAACCAATGGGAAATACAATGTGAGAGTATTTATGCAACCTTTGGGAGTAAAAGTTTTGGGCAGTTTTTCCTATTTCATCCCCTACACTGATACCTCAAAGGGAGAGTCCCACAGGAACCACAACAGGATCCTTTGGCTTACACCACCACACCACACAGGGCAAACCAGTGTATCCTACATGTTGAAACAGAGCCACTTCCCAGGAGATGCCACCCCCCTGCAGTGCTGTGGCAGCTCAGGGACTGTACCAGAAAATACTCTTGAGGTTTTTTAAAAGATCCATAGCTATTTATGTTATTCCTTTCATTACCGCTAAATCAGTGACAGTCTGACAAAAACTGCATAGTTTTAGACAGATCTGCAGAACTAAGTGGCACAAAGCCTACAGCCTGGTGTACACACAATTAAAATGAACAGGGTACAGAGATAGATGTAGTCCTCCCTGACCTTAACAATGTTGATGTTTACATATGAACCTCCCCACTGGACTGCAGATAAGGAATGACAGACAATACTACAAATTAGTGAAGGTCAACAGAGCAGGAGGCAGCAGTTAGTCAATTACAAAAGCAAACCTCCTGCTAAAGTACAAAGTCCTGTGTTTCCTCAGTATAATCAACTGCCTGAGTCATGAGGTCTAATAAAATTGACCTGTTTTTCCTTTGTCTAATTGACGGATGCCTAGAATTGCATGAACTTTAGGTGTGCAAGAATTTTAGTCTTAGTATCATGCAGCAAAAGCAGACATCTAATTAGTCTGTCTTCAGGTCTGATGCCTGATCCTGCAATGTGCAGTTCTATTCAACCATGACAAAATCTTCGCTTTGAAGGTGTTTACAAAGACAAGAAAAATTATTTACAAGCTATGTATGAACTCTACTGGGTGCTAGTAAAGTTGCTATAGCAAAACAGTTCTTGTGTGAAGAACAAGGATTGAATTATAAACAGAAGTACAAAAAAAAACCCCACAACAGCAACAACAAAAACAAAAAACCCACAAAAACAACCAACAGCAAAAAGAAAAAATTGTACACACACAAAAATAACCCTTAACACTTTCCTCAGATCAGACATGTTCTTTCTTTCAGAGATTGGGAAAATCATGGAGTTAGTTTTCTTGAAATAGCAAAGCATAGAATTTTTCTGATTCATTCTCCAGAATAAGTAAACCAAAATTCTAAATAGACTTAAGATCTGGTATTCCCCATTAGCTTTGTGGATTATCTACATAACTACTCCGACACTTTAAAGAGCTATATACAGCTTCAAGATCTTAAAGGGGAGGGAGGTTCCACATATTTTCTATAAATTTTTAGCTTAACTTAAAACGGTTTTCAGAAGAAGTGTCTCAGAGTTTGCTCCCTACTGATAAGTAGATGCAACTGCTGTTGCTGGTTCCTGGTTCCTCCTTTGGCCAAGATACTTGTGTGTGTACTTTAGCTTAGACACCACTGCAAAGCTTTAACTGAAACTAAATTGGACACTGGTTGCAAGTACTATTTGACACTTTGATTTTCAAAGGAAGCCAGTACACAAATCTCACTGTGAGTTGGTGTCTAACAAAATCTGAACCCAACCCAGAAGATACCTCACAGAGGCCATGCCTGAGTGAAAAAGTAGTAGGATATGAAAGGCACAGTAGGTTTACTTTTACTCAGGGCTCTTTCCCTCCATTTCTCTCCCTGTTTCCCTCCCATGAAAGTTCTAAATTGGAAAGTAGCTGTTAAACTCTACTGTTACATCATTTTCAGTATGAGAGGACAGACACCATTAAAAATAATTATTAAAAAGAAAATAAAAATTGCAACAAACTCCAAAATTGTACTTTCTGTGTACAACTCCCTGTGCATTTACAATATCAGGGAGTTTCTACTTTGGACAAAGAAATTGCCTGGGGTTTCCAGTAACAAATTCTGTTTGAAAATATATTAAGAATAAAGTTCCTCCAACAGTGCACTGAAGAGCACAGCCCCTGCAAAGGCATTTTTCTGACACCAAAAGCTACACACCGAGGTGCTGGAAAGAACCTTACTGAAAATTCAAAGCAAAATTTTAGCCTTAATTTATGAACAATTTAGTGACAAACGACACGTATTCTCCACCTCTCTCTCTTTAGTCACAGACAATATTTTACATAAACACCAAACGCTTTACAAATTTTTACATATGCAAATACAATATACAAATTCAGAAAATGACCTTCAAAATTCAGTTTCCCACTGTTATGTTAGTAATTTCTCTCTCGAAACATCTAACCACACTTCTTCAATAGTTCTTCGCCTTTGCCTGGGAAGTTTACTAGCTATTTTCCATCCCTCCCAGGCTGCATATTTACTGTTGCCTCACTAACACATTTCCGTTGAACCAATTTTCTTCTCAACCATCTCTATGTTCCCCAGTGTCATACTGCTATTTCTGGACTAAACAATGCATTCTATCACCACACAAGCGTCATTCCCTGAGAGGCAAATCAATTTATTTGCTATTTCTCATTCCTTTTACCAAGGGGCTACTCATTTGAAAAATCAAAATTTGTTTTCAACATTCCCAAGAGCAGCACACTTAAAATACACACCATAAACTCAAGTGGTTTTAACAGTACTTCAAGTGCTACCACACATTCAGAAGTGAGCAGCCACGGCTTCCAAAGAGTATTAAAACAATACTTCATGTTCCTACATAAGGCTATCTAGATCTACAGCAAAAGGCCAGGGAAAATGGAATCTCTTTAGTCACTGTGACAAGCCTATTACATTCTTGAACTGTCACAAAGAGAAGCATTTCAGAAGACAATAAAGAGAAAATAAGTAAATTTTACATCTCCTGTTGATCAGATTTAGTACATTCTGCAGGTCAATTCAGTTTTAGACAGTTCCACTGACCGGTCTTGTACACCTTTCAGAGGCTTTAGAGCTTCTCTTGAACTAACTCTTATGTAGTTTAAGGGAGTTAGCAACAGGCACTGACATTAGCATTGTCATGAATAGTCAATTTTTACATAAATATTTCCCTTCCACTGAAAAATTGCTTAGACAATTGTGTTTAAACTCTTTACCAAGGAAGGAATAACATTGGTTTGGTGAGAATACAGTTACTTCCAATGTAGAAAAAATTTATTTCAAAAAGCACTATGTTTGAAAAAATGCCTTAGCATATCTTTCCTCTGGCCATCACAGTCTTTTTTCTCATTGTCTGAAGAGGCTTTACAAAAGATACAAGAGGAAAAATAGGGGGATAGGAAAAATTACTGTTCTCACACATCATTTGTGCCTCGTGGTACCTGGGTCCTGCCGCACGTCAGCAGGATCAAATACATTTCCTACCATTCTGAGTGTGCTCTGCATGTGGATCTCGTGGAGCTCAGAAAAGTGACATCGGGAGGGCTTAGGCTTTCTATGACCACACTGACCAGACATAAAATCATCTGAAAAGACTTTAGTAAATATCTACACCTCTATGCCCAAATTCACTGAGCTTTGTGCACACCAGATCCATCTCCGCTATGGTAGGCTTGGACCCCTTTAGAATGTACCAGTTTGTGTCACAATGAAAAAGGAAAGGCTTGTTTCCAGACTCTGTAGAGCTTGTGTCCAAAGCTAGAGGTTTCTCACAAAGGGAAGCAGACACAAACCAAAGCCAAGGCCTATTGGGTACCAATATACAGATGACCAAAGGACAAAGTTTACATGAGAACACAAAAGAGAACCTACATGACCTTACAAACTCACCCATAGGTCTCTCCTATAATATATTTCACAAATTTTGAGCTGGCTCTTGTATTTTATAGCACAGTAAGTGTTTTATAGAAAGTTAGGATCTGATAAAGTGTCAGTTTACATACATGAAGGCCAAAGAAGTCCCAAATGGGAAAATGAGTGAGGACTTCTTGAAGAGCAAATCTAAAACATAACAGGTTATACAAAACAGATGCCATGAAAGCACCAATTCTATGTTGCAGTTTTAGTTGAAGATACAGTCTCATGAACCAGAAAATGTTTTAATCTTATATTGAGATTTGAGGTCTTTGGAGCAAATAAAATAGATCTCTGAAAGCAATGTTAATAGAAAGTGGCTAGCACAGAAAGGCACATGCAAGAACTAACCTCATGCAATTAAACTCCACAGAACTCAGAGAAGTAATTCTGAAGTCTGGCCAATCAAAAACTAGATATATAAAAATAAGAGAAGAAAATCTGTTAATTTATTAGTTGGAGAAAACCGGTACTCATGTGTTTTGGCAACTTGTCAGAAAAGGGCCAAAAGAAATATATTGAAACACAGCTTTCAGAGAGTTGGGTTGGTGTATGCTCTACATTGGGAAGTAGACATTTCAAGAAAGACACCAAGGAGGTTAGAATGCTATTCCTAGCATAAAGGAGATGTTCAAACTCAAGGAAAAGACAACAAAGGAAAGGCTTGGAAAACCCAAGCAGTCCTGAAGGGGTATCTGCAGTATCTCATGTTTTTGTAAAGCGCAAATTATGTTTGCAATTTATGAGAATGACAATTTTGCTATGCATAAATTGCAGTTTGAGTGAGAAACCTCTGTGAAGGCTGAAGACTTGATTTCTGTTTCACAGAGATGGAAGTCTATTACATTTCTTAATGCTTCTGAAATTAGCTTGTTGTACTTTTGCAGGGACAAGCTTAAAGGCTGCTCCACTGAGAATTTGAGGCTAACTGGATAGCTCATTGACTTGAATAACACTAGATGCTAACACTGTAATCGTGTTTAACTCTTCTACACTGCAGCTTGTACACACGTGACCACATCTCACCCATCAAGAAATACGATGACTCTACAATATTACCTGAAATACTCATATTCATATCGTTAACTAAAAATGTACCATTTGAGATTTAAGGACTACAATATAGTGACCTATTTTGGTTTAGCCCATATTTCCTTGGTTTTATTTGCAGAAGTTGACTCTAACCTGTTATCTGAAATTAGTATTTTTGAAGTTAATTATCTGAAAAGAAAATCAAAATCCACAGGGAGCCTGAAGTACTGATACTTTTGCTAAAACTGTCACTACATTTCAGTGGGATCACATCTACTTTCCTGAAATGATGTCATAGTGTTCCTTAAGAATCAAGGACCTGTGCATCACAGCATAACAAATACTGTGTCATGTTTTATTAAAACAGACTTTTGCTTCAAGTAACACTGAAATTTAAACATGTCACAGCCGTTTTGTGTGTCAATATGCTCTGAGTGTCATGAAATGGACAATCTCTGGCATTACAGAGCATCATTAAAATATGTTTGGTCAAATTGCATAGGTTTAATTAAAACCTATTATACCTTAGAAGGTACACTACAAAAGACACGGATAGCATGCAAGACTAAACATAATCAGTTCTAACAAATGCTGCCAAGTAGAAATTGTCATCTTGTTTAAAAACAGAAAGCTGTTAAGTCTCCAAGTAATAGTGTACGGTGGTATTTCAACCAATTACCTCAGCTGTGTAGTAGAATAATTGAATTATAGAATAGCTCAATTTGGAAGGGACCCTAAGGATCATCAGGTCCAAATCCCTGCTCCTCAGAGGACTACCTAAAACTAAACCACGTAACTGAAGAGTGTCATCCAGACAGGCCTGATGCAATAATGACCACTTCCCTGAGGAACATGTTCCAGAAACCAATCACCCTCTCAGTGAAGAACCTTTTCCTGAAGTCCAGTCTATAGTCAGAAAGGTTTTTTGCCTTGAGTCAGATTGACCCAAGGGGATTTTTTGCTTCCTGTCCAGGATGAAGCACAGACCTTTCCCAGAACAGCTCTGAGCTGTTTTGGGTAAGGGCCTGCCCGCTGTTCTTCCAGCACAAAGACACCACAGATACCCTGAATCCCACAAGAGCTGCCACTTTTCAGCTGACCCTGCACTCAATAAAGGTGCAGTTTTGTCCTTGATCTGCTGTTCATGTCATGAATGTGCTGGTCTGGCTCTGGGAATTGTGTCCTGCAGCTGTGCTGTGAGCAATGCATGGAGAGAGTACTGGGCTTGTGTGGCAAGTTTGTGGGGGGAAGAGGGGAGAGGCTGCAGGCGTGGCTTCTTTGGGAAGGTGCCAGAAGCTTCTCCCATGTCAGATAGCATCAATTCTAGCCAGCTCCAAGAGCAACATGCTGCTGGCCAAGGCTGAGCCTGTCAGTGATGTTGGTAGGACCTCTGGGATAACACAGCTAAGAAGGGGAAAAATCGTCTGCAATAGCTATCCAGATACTGCAATGAGCTTTTGAATGCCACTGCACATTAGAACACATTCCCAGCTCTGGGATGCTGAAACAAATTTTACATGCTGCAGTGAAGTCCTTATGCCAGTGCACAATGCCACAATGATGTCAAGGCAGAAGCAAAAGGAACCGTCTCCAGCCACATGTACCTCAGAGATGCCTTCAATAGCCACAGTCACTGCAGCACAAACTCTAACCTAGCAAATAAAGAGGAATGGCATAATCAATCCATTAACTTTTCAGAAACTTGTTTTAAGAATGAAGCAAGTGTGGTTTTGGCACCACAGTGAAAATGCAGAAAATAAGAAACTCCCCAAAGATTCTCAGATAAAAGTCATTATCCTCTGTATAATTCAAGCACCTAAAGGCTGCATTCACAACAGGGCATATTTGCACAACAAATATATTTGTTTAATAAATATGGAAATTAAAACACAATAGTTGGTACTTGCACTATGCATTTCTTACATGAGCTACCACAGATCATTTTAAAAAGATATTTCTATTAAAGCTTGCTTGTGTTGCTGCTCAGATTATTTACTCATGGAAATTTAACTGTTTAGGAAGCACAGAAACATAGAGTGGAGTACCTGTTTCTTTGCTATAGTTTCCACAGACATCTGTAAAATTTTATCACCACACTCTCTTTTAAAAACAGTTCAGCTTGCTTGAGAAATGGAGAAATATTAGACAACAGTGACCATCCATTTGGTTCCACTTTAAAATGGCATTTGTGACAGCTTCAGAAGCGATATACATGAATCCTGTTTGGGGTTCAACCCTACTGCACCCTGGTTATCCTACAGAATAAAACATGTTAATACTTAAACATCAGCATTAAGACCATCATGCATTTTACATAGGATGCTTTGGTTCCAACATGATTTCATCATTGAATCATTGGCCAGCAAGGCACTTGCTTCCATCTTACCTGAATTATTTATAGGGCATTCCCCTGTAGAAATCATCAACTGAACTGGAAGAATCACTCAACAGAACACTCCTGTCATATTTTATTTTTTCCTCTTTATTAAGTTCCATTGTTATCAAAAGCATTGCATTCTCCCCCTCCAGACAGGAACAGTGTATAAAGCATTTATTCACAATCATCTATTACCTGCTACACATCAGAAATAGCACTTTGGACTGAAAGGTGAGAAATCTGCTGTGCAGATGACAAAGTTCAAAAAAATTATTGAATGAATACAAAGAGGTAGATATGAAAAATATTTTGATATAAATAAAATGTAGAATAAGTAACTACTTGCCAAACATATCCTTCTAGGAACTAGTAATTGTCTCAAAACAAAGGCATGAATAGCTGTTACTTTAGATGAACTTAAAAAGGAAATTAAAATCACCTGTTGACATTGAATAGACACAATTCACATAATTATTTCAGGATGGTATTTCACCATGAAAGCTGAAAACATATACAGAGTGAAACTAGATTTCGATCTTCTACAGCTGCTTCAGTAATTTTGGAGGCAGAATATATTCAGTATTTTACAGGCAAAAAATCAAAGCTAACTGGAAAACTTGTACTGAATTTAAACCAAATCACTGAAGTTTAGTCATAAATCTTCACAAAGGTGAAGTTCCTACCTCTGGAAAGGGCAGAACAGGACCGTTTTTAAAAAAATATTTATTTCAACAGAATATAAAGATGAAGATTTGAGTTAGTTCTCTCACAGGTTATTGAATTCACATTACAATTTTTCTGAATTCAAAGTGCTTGCAAGTCATATCAGATGTAAATTACAGGATTTAAAATTCTGATTCTGTAATTCTGCTCTCCATAAGCAATTATTGCTCTCCACAAGCAATTCAACTCCTGTTACAATTTCTTCCATGCTCCTGAATTTTAGAGCTACCTTTAAAAACAAAACAAAACCACAAACATCCAGTTCCCTGACCCCAAACTTTGTGAGCACTTTGAATTAGTATCATGTTCTCTTACACACACTGTGAAAACAACAGTAATTCAGAGCAGTTAATGTCTGAGGTCAACAATGCTGACAGGTAAGTGAACACTTTTCATTTGATTTTTAAATACACTTAAATTTCTCTTGATGTAGGATATATCATAAAGAAGGGGCTGCATCCATCCACAAATTCACCTTTATAGCAGCAACATTATTACAGTTTTGAGCTACACAGCAGTCATGCCCCTTTCCCTCTGTCTTTGAAGTGATACATGCCTCTAGAGACAGAAAGAGGGAACTGTTCTTCTATTCCCTTGAATAAAAGGGCTGTGATTTTCCTTGCATCTTGTGAAGGGCACACAAACAAGGACCTCCTGCTACAAGTTCCTAAGTGTAAAATCTGGTCCTTAAAAGTTTGCTTTCTAATTTTGTCCTTTATGATTGGACAACACTGGTATTTTATTTTTTCCATTTCAGATAAACTTCTAGTAACCAGTAACTGCAAAAGAAACTGATGTGTTCTCTTTTCTCATATCAAAGGAACATAATGCCCCAACAGTGCCAGAACAGCTCTGCAAAACATCATCTGCAGCTTCACAGTGACAATGGGGTCAGAAGGAAACATGACTGTTGTCAGAACAGCGAGGCAGGGAGGATTTAGTTTTGTAGGCAGAGGTGTAGGTTCAATCTGCTTGGCTAAAGAATGTGAAACTCTTAGTGATCACAACAGAGCAAGTGCCACAAATCCCAGAGGAGAGAACTGCTGTCTGTCTGTGGGGAAACAGTTGAATAAAGCCAAGCAGAACAAAATCTCAGCAGAACTGCTTCAAGATCACCTGAAGTATGTATTAATACAAACACCTGCTCAAAGAAGAGCAGAAAGAAAATGCCTTTTAATAAGGCAAGGGTCACAAGCCACAACTGTTCAGTGTTATTTTGGCAAATACCTGACTACCAGCACTTTCCATTACCAAATCCATTATTGATACGTTTCAGAATGAAAAAGAATGACCAGCAAGATTCCAATTATGTGCAACTCCATTATACTCTGATGAGGGAAAAAAAAAACCAACCAGACATAGACACTACTCCATGGACTTCAATTTTCAGTGAAAAAGAAAATCAACATCATTTTTCTAGGGAAAACTATGAATAATCTTATCTAAACCTAGTATTTACCATAATACTGACTCCACATTTAGCATACATCAGCACATATAGCACCGACTGAAGACATCCCATCTAATCTCTGAAAAGAATAGGGAGCTTGATTTTGGGTAAAGTTAAAATCCCTTAGAGGACTGCTTCAAGTATAATAAAGCACCATAAGCTGATACATTAATGCAGTACAGTATTATTTTTTCATCATTGCCTTCTGCTGGTAACTATGGAAAAAAATCAAATGTAATGTACATGACCTAAATTCTGCAAATGCTTCATCACAATCAGTATATGACCCATTTCTCAATACATCCACCTAAAAAAGTATTTTTAAAAAAGAGTACATAAAAATTCCACTAGAAATTTATTATTTTTCTATAAATATTCTATATGTATATATATGAGTCACTCAGCAACAAAAGGAAAACAGGTAATGAAAAGCACTGACTTTTGTTTCATAGAAATTTAATTTTCCTTTAAAAACTTTTTTGAAATGGTGATAACATCTAGTAACTTATGTATTTTGTAAATACATGATCTATATTTTCATGCATGTATATAAGCAGCAAATGGTTTATGTTATTCATTTTCAAAATATTGTGTTGCTTTCTTACACTAACACATAAAGTAGGTATCTCTTAATGTGCTTTAACTATTTTATATATATTCTTTGATATATCTCCTTAATAAGAGTAAATCCCAGTATTCAAGCCTGAAATAATCTTTCGTATGCTAGACAGAGTTTCAGTTCAGCTAAAAAAAAGCTATAAAGCTAAAATATGTTACCTGTCCTTACAGACACAGCATAGTATATGGTGTGCTACAGCTACTTAAGTTTTTAATTACTATTTCCACAGGCAGAGAGAACAGTTCAAGGGTTCTTCCAATTGAGCATCTGCTGCCTCTTGCATCCAGGACAGAAGAGCAGTATGCATGTCCAACCAGACCCAGTGCTGTATAAACATTAACTTAAGCCATAACTGTGCTGCAAGCATTGCTGTCGCATAGGTATAGCAATTCTTCTGTTGCTTAGTGATAGAAGTATCTTCTTACGTAGAAGACTACATAGCATCTTTCAGCAAATATAAAGGGATACAAAGTGAATCTTAAAATAGTAAAACAATGCAGCTGCCCTAGCATACACTCTGCAAAAAAGTCAAACTGTTGGGACAATCCTGGTATTAAGTGACCACCAAGCCACCGTGATACTCTACAGCAGACATACCCTACCAACAGAAACAACTTTTATCTGTACTTCTTTTGGCTGGGATGAGTTAATTTTCTTCACAGTGGCTGCTATGGGGCTGTGTTTTGGATTTGTGCTGAACATAGGCTTGATAGTATAGGTTGTTTTATTATTGCTGAGCAGAACTTACACAGAACCAAGGCATTTTCTGTTTTTCATACGGCCAGGCTGGTAAGGGATCTGGGGGTTCATGGGAATTTGGGAGGAGAAATAGCCAGTACAGGTGATCCCAACGGACCAAAGGGATATTCCAGACCATATGGCATCATGCTCAACATATAAAGCTGGTGGAAGAAGGAAGAGAGGGATGTTCAGAATGATGGCATTTGTCTTCTCAAATCACTGTTATGCATGGTGGGGCCCTGCTCTCCTGGAGAGGCTGAACACCTGCCTGCCCATGGGAAGCAGTGAATTAATTCTTTGTTTCACTTTACTTGCACATGTGGCTTTTGCTTTCTCTATCAAACTGTATTTATCTCAACCTATGAGTTTTCTGGCTTTCACCTTTCTGATTCTCTTCCTGATCCTGCTGGTGGGGGAGTGAGCGAGTGGCTGTGTAGGCCTTGGTGTAGGCTGGGGGTAAACAGCAACAGTCTTACTCAACTTCCTAAAACACTGTCCTTTCCCTTTTTCTCTCCTCCTTACTTCCATCTGTCATCTATCCCTCTGCCAAAAAAGCAGCAGCTCTCAGGGACAGGACTTTGGAGGGACTGTGAAATGGGATACAAAGAACAAGCCTGGTGTCCAAGGCAGTATGGAAGTCCCTAAAGTGCAGGTTTTGTAGCAGGAAGATAAGGAATGGCTGTGTAACAACAGAACCAGGATTCTTTTTTTAACTAAGTGTAACAATTTGGGGAAGGAAAAATTGTGTGTGAGGTACAGAATGTTCAGCAGATTGCTCCTACTAAGACACTGAGCTGGAGATGCAGAGTGTGGGGAGATGTGCACGTTTGTGGGACAGCAAACAGAAGTCAGCCACCTCTGTAGAAAGATGAGAGCTCTGAAACTGAAATGCTTGAGAAATTGCCACAGCAAAGGAATCCTTTTTCTTCAAACAGCACACGCAAAGACACATCTCTTCAATAGAATGGTGTTAAAAAGACACAAAAATAAGGTCTAGGCTTTGTAATACCAGTACATGCAAACAAATTCGGTTTTGTAGTGTTGTAGTGGCACATGATCACAGTAAATTGTATTTTTTTTTTTGCTTTGAGGAACAAGTAAATAAATAATTTATGTGCATTCATGTGCATAGACATAAAATGCACAAAAAACCAAGAGAAAATTATGAACCACTAACCCTTTGAAAAAGTTCACGTTTTAAGTAAATTTCAAAATAAGCAAGAAAGTTGTAGAAAATAATGCAGCATAAGCATTTTTTAATCTAATGTATCAGTTGATAAAACAACCCTTAGTCTTAAGCTAACTTTTGCCTCTTTTGAAGCCAGTTGAAAAATTTTCTTTTTATTTCAAGAAAAACTAATAGAAGAGTAATTTATTGGTAATATGGGGTTACGAGGCAATGAAAGTAAAATCTTGAAGAAAAATACATTTATGTTTGTCCCATGTGTCACTTTATTTTTAATGTGAAAGCTTTCTAAAGCAACAGGGAGGTGTGGTGTCTGTTCTTACGTCTAAAGATTTCCAGCTTTGTCTTTTTTCTTAGACTGTGTCATACAGATTACAAAAATACGGTGACTTAACATCGCCCACCTTTGAAAAATATTTGTACCTGTTCAAAAGCTGACTATCCATGTCAGCAGTTCCCTAAAGCATGACATTAGGGCACACAGAAGGAAGATTTCATTTCAGCAGCAGTATTTGGAGGTACAGAGTGGACAAGGACTAAGGACCAAACATCAGAAGCAAACACATTCCTTCGTTTTTTTAAGTCAATACCTTGTTGGACTGGTGGGTTTCACTCATTAATCTTTCAGTAAGTGAAAAATGAATGAGATCTACCATTACAGCAAAAATAAAGCTGCAAATTAAATTCATTCTATTGGAATTGCTTACAGAGAGCGCTACTTCATCATACACATTTAGTCAAAACAGCTTGGACTTCAGAGCACTCATTTCTTTGAGGTAATGTATTTATAGGCAACTTCTGAATTCAAAAGATCTGAAAACAAACTTTCTAAACTCTTCCTCTTGCACTGACCATATTTTTAAAAATCTTGAAAGTACCACAAAAAGAAGTTTGAAATGTGTTTTTTTGTTTGACAGCTTTGAACAAATCTGAAATTGAACTTCACGTGACTGCTCTGTTGCATCCAAATGCTTACTATATTATAGCTGACCCGGGACATACAAAAAAACTCTAAAAATAAAATGCCTGGAGGTCTGCAATGAATTTCTTCAGCAACTGCTGCATAGTGATAGATCTAGTATTGTACAACACAGGAAATTAGCAATTAAAGGCTTCCATGCATACAGCATGAGATCCTACAAATCCTGTTATCCACAGGAGCAAAATTAAAAGAGTAAGAGGAATCAACAAAGCTAAAAAGTGCATATGGTAAGCTGTGTGGAATTTGTCCTTTGCTGAAAAAAACATGAAAACTCTGCACAGATTGCACGCACAGGAGTATTTAATGTAGGATTATAACTCAATTAAGGCAACTATTTCTCTGATCCTGTAATTCTAAGGCATTTTGCAGATGGCTGTGAATCCCAGGCTGTAAAACAAATTTTCTTTCTGTTCTCTGTAATATAAACTGACATATTATGTAAAGACACATTTAATCTTCTGTTTAGTAATCTTCACAATGTAAGTCAAAAGATACACTACTGTTCTAGATGAATCTAAAATAAGGTAAATTAAATTAACATACACAACACTAAATGTGAACATCATCCATATATGTAAATATGGCATTAATAATAAAGCTTAACTGATACCCTTGTTTCCTTAAGGAATTATTAGCCACGTACCACAGCACAGAGGAAAAAGATTCCCAGCCCAGCAAAAGTCATGCCAACCCCGGAACTGGAGGCACTGTCACACACAAGGCTGCACAAGCAAATTGCACGAGATTGCAACTTCAGACTCCAAGTTAGCCTAGAGATTGGTGTGCTACAGGAACAAACATGCCTTTTCTCTGTTCCAATGTGAACAACAGTGCATCTACACTATCATTAATCATATGAGACCGGTTTGCTTCAGATTTGTCAAAACTAATTCAGCTTTGCTGAATTTAGCAACAGATACCAGATTTATCTAGACTGGGAGAAGAGAAAAAGGTTATATAAACTTTGCTAACATAGCCAGACAAATGATAATGTTTATTCATGCCTAAACAAAAGGTCAGTATTAGCTAAAGGTTAACTAAAACTCCTTAGCTAATCTCTGACCTAATTTTGACCTCTCTTGTTAATTTCAGAAAAGCTTTCAGTTAATATATTGATTAGTTGTGTTTACACATCTCCCACTTCTGTAGTTTTTTCCCTTGCATGTCATAAATTAAAGACAAAATACCTTTTTCTAAGGCTAATTAGTAACCAAATAGCTCTATGGTGTTATCCAGAGTGGAACTGACAGAAAAAACTTTAAGCATTTTAATCTGTTACAGGAAAAAGGCATTTATGTATACAAAGAAAGGATCAGCAGAACCTTTATTTCACTTTATTTGATTTTTATTTCCAGATCATAGAATATTATTTAAGAAGCTTGTAGAAATACCCAGTTCTCCTGCTTCCAGCAGTTCCCATTAGGAAGAGATACAGTTATAACACTGTTAACAATTAAAAACCAAAGAACACATGGAAATCGAATAGATTGGTAATCATGTTAGCAGGCTGTGACCAGACATAATCATTTGTCATGGAATCATACTTCTTACAGAGCTGTTTACACTGGGCTTTATTCTTTTTAATTTCTTTAGTAGCATAACCACTGTATGTCAAGGTAAGATATGGGTATGATGTATTCATATCCATAAAATCACCCCATCTGCAGAAGACTAGTTTTTGTTCAAGTGAGAGTGAAGCACCCAAGTTATAATTCCAAAAATCATTTTTCTACATTTCTTTTTTTTAAGTCAGAATTGCCCAGTTTCTGCTAAAAACATACGCAGTCTGAGAGAAACTAAACCACACTGCATTGTAAAATACATGTAAATTTACAAAAAGGAGTTTTAATAATACAAGAAATAAAAATCTCAACATTAAAAAAACTATTCAAATAGCATGCCTTATGTTAATTTGAAACAAGTAATATAAGGAATTAGTTTGAAAGCCTACTGTAATTAGATATTGAAGCTAAACAGCTCAGCAGAAATTCAATATCATTCTAAATGCTGAGGCCTTACTGTTTCATCACATTCATATTCATGTTTTTTGTCTTCTTGTACTGATAAAAGCCTCTCCAAAATAAATTTATCCAGTCATATTGAGGATCATATTTGACACCCAAGCGACAGCGTAACTCTAAATTATGTTCAGTTTTCTTTCTTTTCTCTCCAGGAAATGAGAATGATCTTCCATCATTTGAACAAGGGCGCCTGGCCTAATGCAAAAATGAAAAAGCTTGTCCATTACTGTTTGTCACATTGGTAGATAAACTCTTTCCTGTGAAGAGCCCAAAAGTTGTTTTACTGCAGTACAGTCAACCATTTGGATCAAATCTAGATTCATATTCACTTTCTAGCTGCAAATAAATCCCACTGTACAGCCAGTACAATTTTCTTATATTTTAACATTATTCACCAAAAGCTCCATTCTTCTGAGTTTGCGTTTATTCTTTGGCATTGGCTTATCATATAAGCCATTTTTGAGAAGATGCTCCTTGCTGTGATGGATCTGGGCACCATGCTGAAGCTGGAAAGAGCATAAGGCTTGAAGTGGATGGAGTATAGTCTGCAGAAAGATGAAGGGGTGGGGGACAAAAACCCCAGCCTATTAGTAAGATGTTTTAAAGACATCCATTATTCCAGGTTTTTATTCAATGACTACTTAAAAATGCTGATAAAATACAATTTGGAGATAAATGTTGGTAAAATATAACCTTTGGAGACACAGAGGGCACAGTTAAATAAGAGATGTGCTGAAAAGAACCACACAGCAATCATATATCCACCTGCCTGCTGCCATCCCTCACTCCTTCCTTGGACCCACTCAATTCTGAATTCACCCCCAGCTATATTACTGTAAGTTATGGCTTTGACTTGACCTTAGCAATGGACTACAATCAATTACTGTGGCTCAGTCAAGAAGCTGTAATGAAATAAGTCACAATAACTAAGCTGTTTGTGTTTGCACAAAAATCCCTTAAGGCAGAATTTTAGAAGAGAGGAAGGACTCATGGTCAAGGCAGCTGGACTGCTATCCTGGAGACTGGAGTGCATCTATGCCTCTGCCCAGTAATTTTATGTAGGACTACTGATGCCATACAAACCACACAAAATTTATCTCAAGTGGTTCCTAATTACAGATTCTTATTTTCTGGTTGCCTTACTCAGTATCATGCGCCTCACGTGCAGATGTATAAAGCAATCACAAATGTAACTGCAGTCAGCAGGAGCTGACACTCTATTGAGAAAAATACGACTCTTATAAGCACACAGAAAAATCAAGTGACTTATACTGGGCATCAAACTATGGCTCCCACAGCTCTCAAATTCAATTCACTATCTTACATGCTAGAAATAGCATTCACCTAATTCAGAGAGGGTATAAAAAGGTGCATGAATGTAGCAGGTAGTTTTGTCTTTGCAAAGTAGTCTGGGCCAATTCTCAGCGATAGGGATGAAGGAATACAAGTACCAGAATACAGGATGGATAACTGTAGACATTAACTAAAAATTCACCCTGAGTAAGACCAAAGTCCTAATGAAGTAAAAATATGTTGTTCTAGCACAATTAAAAAAAAAAAAAAAAAATATAAAATAGCACATATACACACGAGTTTCTTGAAAAGAAACTTTTACACAGAGTTCCAATTTCTGAGCCATATTTTCTTGTGTGTCTACATACTTTGTCCAAGTCTGGTTTTAAATGCAACTGATTTAATGTTAAAGCGACTCTTTTTTGTCAGAAGCAGACACAGAGGTGGCACACTACACACTGTGCCAATTGCAGGAGCAATTTTTGACCTGAGAACCTTTTTTAGTAGGCAGAGGTTGAGTACTAAGATATTAATTAGCTGATGCAAAGGGGTGTGAGCAACTCAGGGTGAACAGCAACGAGTACTGGGTACATGGATGAGCTTTTAATCCCTTTTCACAAACCCTGCTGTACTACATTGTGGCACACAATCAGTTTGCAGACCTGGGTCTGTAGTGCAAAACTACACAAAGATGTTTTTCAGAAGGCTTATTAAATTGACATTACTAATGTCAGCAGCAAAAGATAAAGAAGGACATTATCTTAATGACTTCTTCCATCACAGACTAGTGGGATCACAACTTACAAGGAAAGGCTAATGTCCAATTAGTATTCTTTGGCCTGGGATAAACTTAAATTCAAGAACTATCAAGTCCCAAATTCCTTCAATGACATACAAGAGTTGTGAGCTGGCTGGTAGGAAGATGTAACCCAGTGGGTTGCATTCCATGACTGCAGGACTGCTGGAGGTCAGTGGGCCTGGCTTACAAGAGCATTTAATCTTCAAGACAGCTGTGAAGAGGTATTCAGACTATCTCTGCTGTCTAGTTTTTGCAGAAAAAACCTTACAACTTTCCATGCAGTAATATACTCAATCTCCTGCCATAAACTGTATCAGGTTGAGAGTCAAAGATCACCTTGCTGTGCTTTGACTTTGAAGGACAATTAAAAATTACCAATCTATTAAAAAAAGATAATGGTTATTCGACTCCAGTAAATATTCTGAGACTGACACATGCCCAAAAGGAAACTAATCCTATCTGACTGCTAACTAAATGAAATTGTTTAGAGTCTAGCACCAGCTACTCTCAACAACACTTGTCAGCTTGGTAATTTTGAATTTGGTTAAGTGAAGTTAAACATAAATTTAGGGTAGTTACACACGTTAATATCCTGTGGAAGGGAGACAAAAAATTTACTGATACTAATCTCCAAGTTTTCTGAAGTTTCTCTTTTCGGAAATATTGCCTCTTTTTAATAAGTTGTATCCAAAGGTTATTTTACAAATTCCCAAGAGACTCAACTGGACCTGAAGTAATACAACAGAATATGAGGAGATTGGTGAAAATATGTGAATGTTTCTATGACAATCTTGTTCTCAACTGAAGTAAATAAACATTTTAAGGTGTGTACACATACATACTATATCCCAACATCTATGATAGGATGTGCAACTTGAAATTAATAAACTCTACTGACTTCAAGTAGCTTCCTAGTAGCTACCACTAGGAAAAAATCGAAGAAGAAAATCAAAGTCACTGCTTGCCATATTGTTCAGTACCAATGAATCAAGTAAATAATCATCGTGCTTTTCTGACTTCATGAAGATTAAGACATCAGAGTAATTTTAGACTACAACCTCTGACAACCTTAGTAATATATTCTTTTGCTAAAAATACTAATCATACTTTAGAGTAAGCATAACTTGGGTAACAGAAGAGTTCAATGTGTATGTTAGTACAGCTAACAGTTGTTAACAGATATGTAACACAGTACACAAAGCAATTTTCAATACACTAAGTTAAGAAATACCCAAAAGAAAACTCTCTTTAAAAAAGTCAGTCTAGAAAAAAATCAGTCTAGCACATTACATTTGTACAATTTCATATAATACATGTGCCTGGTCCACCCCAAAACAGTCTATGTTTTCAAGTTTTGCACTAAAAAGTATCAAGCGAACTTAGAAAATCATATGAAGAGATAACTGCAACACTGCATCCCCACGACTTTCCTTGCAATATACACGGTAGTACTTCCATATGTTTGGGGCTAAGTCTCCAGCTGTCTTCTCTACAGGTTTTTATTCTGTATCGTAGCAAGCATAGCATGTATTTGGCACTTCATAAACCAACTTTTAAAAAACTAACATACAGGTGATGAGAATCTGAGTCACTCTTCTCATCATATTTAGAATTACAGGAAGAAGTGTGCAAAAGAGGTAAAAATATGTGATGGGAAAGAAGAATGAGGTAGAAGGAAAGAAAGAACCAGAAGACACTACAAGAGTGTCATTCTCCTAGTCCATGCATTTGCCTTTCCTGGCTTGGGTAGCATGGCAGGAGCACTTGTCCAGGGTAGCCAGATCTCCCATTTCCTTCTGGAGAGGCCCACCTTTTCCCTAGTGTTTCTTTTCCTTGCAATGTATCTAAAGAAGTCCTTCCTGTTATCCTTGCTATCACTGGCCAGACTCAATTCCAACTGGGCTTTGGCTCCCCCCACCTTGTCTCAAGCTTCCCGTACGATTTCCCTGTATTCTTTCCAGGCCACCTGTCCTCATTTCCACTGTCTGAAAGCTTCTCTTTTAGCTCTGAGTTTGATCAGCAGCTCCTTATCCATTCACAGGAGCCTTCCAGCATTTTTTTTCCAAGTTTCCACCTTGTTGGGGTGCATCACTCCTGAGCTTGGAGGAGGTAATCCTTGAAATTCAGCTAGCACTCTTGGGCACTTCTGCCCTCCATGGCTCTATCTCCTGGGACTCTTATCGAGCCTTGAAGAGGCCAAAACCAGCTCTCCTGAAGTCTAGAGCAGTGAGCTTGCTGCATGCCCTCCTCACTGCCTGGAGGAACTCCACCATCTCATGGTCCCTGCAGCCCGGGCTGCATTGGAGCACTGAATTACCCACCAGCTTCTCCCTGTTGGTGAGCAGAAGGTTCAGCATGACATCTGTCCTCGTTGGCTACTCAATCACTTGTGTAAGGAAATTGTCATTGGCACATTTGAGGAACCTTTGGGATTTCTCGTGCCCTGCCATGCTGTCCCTCCAATAGATATCGAGGTGGTTGAAATCCCCCATGTGGACCACAGCTTGTGAGCGTGAGGCTGCTCCTATCTGCCTACAGAGCTTCATCCACACCATCCTCCTGATCAGGTAGCCTGTAGCTACCCCACACTGCCCTCTCCTGAATGTTCACCTACAAGCTCTCAACTGGCTGTTCATCCTCCCCCAGGCAGAGTTCCATGCTCCCCAGATGGTCATTGACACTGAGGGCTACACCTCCTCCTCAACTGGCAGAGTTGGGATGAATAGGTGCCCTCCTCTGAGAAATCTAGTTTAAAACCCCCTTCCCCAGTTTGGCAAGTCCCTGACCAAAGATACTTTTTTCCTTTGTGTGGGGTGATGGCCCCTGATAAGCCTGGATGGGTTGAAGGAGACGCCTCAGGCCCACCCTGGAAGTGTGCTCCAGAGAGGACAAAAGCTTGCAAACTGATGAGATTAACATAGGGTGGAGTGTTGTTTGAGGAATGACATGGCTTCCCTTTGCGTATCTTCTATAGCTGCTCAAGGGCCACCTCCCCTCGGGCATCTGCATTACCATCACCCCAATAGATTGACTTTCAGTCACAAAAACCACATGAAGGTAAAAAAAAAAGGTATAAAAAGTGCCTGGAGTTTAAACTCCAGCAGAGAGAAGAGAGGAGAGGGAAAAATGCCAGTGTCTCTGTGAGGGTAACTGCTGCAACTTCTCTTGGAACAATGTAGGGGTGAGACCATGTGCTTTCTATTTTTTCTAACTTTACTTTCTAACTTTACTTTCTTCCTTTATACATTCTATCTCACATCTTATTCTACTTTGATTCTCACTTTATAAGCATTTCCTTTACTAAATGTGTTTTGCTACCTTAATACTAAT
>JAOXXN010000375.1:73605-88146 GCA_026770055.1 Myrmophylax atrothorax
GGCAGTGTTGGGCACATAAGGATCTGATTGTCTGGAAGTGCTTACAGCTAATAACTTTTAATTAATACAGTTAAGACAAGAAATCTTTGTATTTCTGTCTCCCTCCCTTTCACGTGACATTAATTGTCAGATGGATCCCATCACCCTCCAGTAAACCAAGCCTGGCAAAACAAGTCCACAGTCTGAGTAAAAAACCCTTGACTACAGTACCATTATATTAACCATTTGTTAACCTGTCAGATTCAGCTGGCTACTTGGAGCCCCTCTACTTCGACCTGAAGGACTGATGAAAAAACTACCTGAGTTCCAGAGCCCTCTACCATCTCTCCCAGAACGCTGCAGTCCCCCCAGACTGCTGCCAGCTCTATCACCAGCTCCCACATGGAACACTGTTAGGGAATAAATAATCAGTGGGTTTAACTAGGCTTGGCAGCTTGTCAGTGACATCCCTGATCCAGGCCCCTGAAGGCAACACACTTCGCTTGAGAGTCATCACGCTGACAGATGGGTGGCTCTGTGCCTCTTAAAGTAGAGTCACCCACTACTACCACCCACTGCCTTTTCTTGGTAGAACTAGTTGTCAATTTCTTTATTTGTGGAGCAGGTTGGGCTGCTCCAGTTAGCTCTGGTTGTTTTGGGTGCTGCCTGATTAGCCTGTAGAGCTACAAAGCTAATAATCATATGGTCATTTTATCTAACAAGTTCCCTTTGCAATCTTACAGCAATGCTGGGTAAAAGTAGGAAAACTAGAGACTTTGAACACAACCTGAAAGGGTCACAGTAATCTGAACACTTTAAAGTTGAGAAACATCTAGAGTTAACTCTAAGGTTAATAAATATCTGAAGAAAAATGGTTTCCATTGGTACATTCTTGTTTTACTTTCCTATACAACAAAACCATTACAATGTCTTTAAGATTTTAATTGTCAAATGTTACATTACCAGCAAAGTACCTTTGCTACTCCTCTACCATTCATAAAAGAAAATCCCAGGTGTCTGAAGTTACGTACCTCCTGTATACTCTTATTCTTTTCCATGATACTAAGAGCAACAGCTGCACATTCAAGTGTAGACAGACAGGTGTTTGTTGGCTGTGTACGAATTACATATTGACTTGAACAATTGGTTTTTAACTGCACCTGAAAAATAGCAAACTCTAGTAAAATAACCAGGTCAGGATAGCAAAAAAGATACCTATTCTCTACTCAAAGCAAAACATGCCCCCCTTCCCTCTGTGGTCAGTTGTCTTCTTTCCTTTTTGCTGTTTTGCCTGCAAGTAGACAATGACCTTATGCTACTGTTAAGCGTAATAGTGTAATAGATGTGAATGACCATCAGAAACAAAAATGGCACATTTGTTAACTGTACAAACATTTAAAGTAAATACAGTTGTTTGCTAGAGAAAGATTAAGTGAAATTTTAGCAACCAACTTCAGTTGCCACAGATATGCTATAACAAAAATAAAATTATTCACTCATGCTTGTTTTATTGCACATTCTAATCACACACATAATCCCATGCAAGGCACAACGGCCATATAGTCACTACACTATATACCTTGGCTAAATATTACTCCTTTCCTGGGACCATGTGTGGACTTCATCACAACAGAGGCTAGTTTTTTAAGTATATAGAAATCTATGCTGCACGAAGTTTATAGCGCCTACTTAAAAACTGTCAGACAGGTATCAAAAACCAGGGTAAACTCAGTCCATCATTTCTCCAACACATGTCCTGAGCAGCAAAGCAAACATATACCCACACTTTTTCTCAACAGCTGACAGCCACATTCTTCACAGAGTATCTCTACGGAGGTTGAAACCACCTGATGGACTATCTGCAGGCACTCTGGCTTCCCCCTCCTGGGGCACTGCCTTAAGGCGTTTTTTGGTAGAAGTTGGGAATAGTTCTGTCTGCTGGTTTCTATACTTCATTTCTTGGATCTCATGCTGAAAAACAGTTAAGATAATCAGCATTCCAGAAAAAGAAAAAATATTCTGACTGCAAGACAACTTCTATAGAGAAGAAAAGCTGCCTGCACTCTGCTGCACACTGCAGAGCCAAAAATTCTGGATGTGCAGCTCTCAAACAAATGACAATATGCAGAAGGGCAACTTTCCAGTTCTAATAGCAGCAGCAGCAACCACATTCCTTCTTTCCTGGGAAGAAAGAGAAGGGATGGAAACAAGGGGTGCCCATCCATTCTTCTGAAAAATTACATATTTCCTAGGGTAAGATTAAAATACCACAGACAGTGGTGAAGATCAGAGGAAGAATCCCTGATCAGGACAACTGTCTGCTACAGTTTGTCTCTTTGGCTTCCTCAATATACCCTGTTCATTAGTCTTTACTCTAGAGAAGCCCAGTAACTAAAGAAGTGATAGTCACCTGAAAAACAGGGTAGCCTTTCCCTATCACAAATTGGACACTCACCAAAGTTTCTATCTGAAACTAGGTACATTCACTGAATCAATAAAACACACAATGCTTTGCCAACTCAGAGCATAAACTGAATGATGAGACAAAGCCAAAACAATACAGAAACCCAGACAATTTAGTACAGTTAATATATTTCAGTACATGTGAAGAGTATCTTCTTAAAAATACCTAAATATATGAAATATTTATTATTCTCAAACTTGATTGGGTAGGAGGATGACTTCTGCCATTTTCAGCCAACAGGTCTAAAACTTGCCTTGCCTTTTGTGGAGTTAATAATTTCAGGTAGGGTATTGCAACAGTCTCATGCAAGGAACATACAGATTCCTTGTCTGTCACCTGCATATCTCAAATACAAGTTTAATTCAGATTTACAGAAATGTTCATCCACAGTTAATTTAAACAAAATCATATTGTTTATCTCTTACATTAAACTTTAAAAACTAAGAAAGATCACACATAAATGCCTGATTTAAGTACACTTCAAAACAAAAATCATGATACTTTACAAGCACTTCTCCATAGGATGACAGATATCACAACACAACAATTTACTTTTTTTTTTTTTGCTTCAAAGTAATTTGCAAGTCACATGTACACTTTGGAATAAGATCAGTTTCTAACAAAATACAGCAATGTCAAGTTGAAAAAACCGTAGCCCATTTAACACCACCCACCAAAATAAACAATAACATTAGACAGAGATGAAAACTATCTCAACCAATTCAAACTAGAGGGGAATTTAGATAAATTGAATGCAATTACTCACTGGAATTTAGCCAAGACATTGAAATTGGTACATCTATTCTCTGTGAGTGCAAGCAAGTTTGGGGACTTAGTTTCCAGGCCATCAGAAGTATGAAGCAACATATAAAATCAAATTTCATTTCTACTGTAACTGGGTTTCCCAAAAGCCTGAATTTCAGCAATTCTCACAAACTGTTACATTAATGTAATAAACACTGGCTTATCTGCCAACACACTACTCAGCAAATGCTACAGCCTTTGAGCATTTACAAAGGATTTGCACCACAGTAAAAACAGTGACCCTTCAGTGTTTCTCAGGGCTGAGTTTTTCTTCCAGGGCCTTCTCTGGACATGCCCTGGGCAAGTAACAAACCAGCTGATCCTGTCCAGCTGTTCAGAACTGATGGAAGAAAATCTGTTGCCTTGATGGGGTCAAAGACCTGCTGTCTGAAATTTTAAAAATTTAAGTCAGTAAAGACAGGAAACCGATTTCTGCTTTTATTTTAAATAACAGAACTCGAGCTCTTGCAGAAAGCCCTAAGTGCTCTCTTCAGTTCCTTCTTTAATATCAATATACTTACCTTTCTACCTTTTCTATGCCAATTTCTTCATTACTACTCTTACTAGCTTTACTCTCCAAATAGAATACAGCATTATGCAAAATTATATTTGGAAAACTGCATCACCAAGAACTCAAAAAGGCTACAAAGTTAGTACACCAGTCTCACAGGGCACAATAAACAATTCTTGCCTGTCCTGCTTTCTGTAACAGCACAACAGGCATCTCAAAACAGGCAGAGGTGCAACATAGTCTTATGTGGCTTCTATGAAACACTTAGACTTAACTTTTTATGTAGATAGTGTCTTTTCAAAATCTGAGGTTCTGTTTGGGAATTAATCTGCTCAACTCTCCAAGAATGACATAAGGAAGTACCATCCATCCTCCTGCTTAACATAAGCAGTAGTTATTCTTCGCACATTCCATTCTTTAATAAACATCTTTCAGAATTTTTTAAAAACTGAAAAGGCACAAAAAATCCCCGAGAGAGTACAGTCACATCTTGCATCTTGTATCTTGCCCATCCCCGTAGAAATTAAGAAAAAATAGCTTTAAGGTGCTGAGGAGGAAGAGCACTCTGTGTTCTAAGGCACACACAACCTCAGACAGATGATGGGTGTCAGGCATGGGAAGATTTTTCACTCAATATCCAGTTGGCACAAGTACCTTTTACCTGTAAGCCAAAACTATTTTCTGTATCATATAGAAATTTCATGCTGTTAAATAAAATTACCTTTCTGCTAGAGAAGATAGCCTGAGTAAATTTAGTCTCAGCATGCTACTGAAATTTAAATCAAGAATATAAATAAGTTATTTTGCTCAAAATCTTGGCTTTAATTTAAAGTGACATCTTAAGAGCACTCTGTTTCTAAAATACTGGAGGGAATAACTGCCATGCAACTGTCACAAATGGGCAGCCAGAAAAAGTATGTAGCTGTTACAAAACCCTCTATGCACCTTGCATGACTTTAATGAACGGAGAAAGGGAAATACAAGCCTCATTATTAAAAAGGGGAAAGCAGAAAACCCGGGAATGTGCAGACCCCTCAGTCTCACTCCTGTTCCAGGTAAGATCAAGGAGCAGATTCTCCTGGAAATTGTGCTAAGGCACAGGGAAAACAATGAAGTGCTTAGTAACAGCCAACATGGTTTTACAAAGGGGAAACCATGCATGACAAATCTGGTGACCTTCTATGACAGGGCTACAGCACTGGTGGATGGGGGCAGAGCAACTGACGTCATCACCTGAGCTTAGGCAGAGCATTGACACTGTCCTGCAATATCCCTGTCTCCAAATTGGAGACCCATGGATTTGATGGATGGACCACATGGTGGATAAAGAACTGTCATTGTGGCTGCATGGAAAGAGCTGTGGTCAACAGCTCTTTGTCCATGTGGAGACCAGTGACGAGTGGTGTCCCTCAGGGGTCGGTACTGGCGCCGATATTGCTCAACACTTTTGTCGGAGACATGGACAGTGGGATCAAGGGCACCCTTGGCAAGTTCAGTGATAACAACTGAGTTGTGTGGTGCAGTTGACATGCTGGAGGGAAGGGATGCCTCTGGAGGGACCTGGTCTGTGTGACCCTCAGGAAGTTCAACAAAGCAAAGTGCAAGGTCCTATACCTGGGTTGGGGCAATGCCAGACACACCTACAGATTGGTTGGGTTGAGAACAGTCCTGCAGAGAAAGACCTGGAGGTGACAGCTGATGGAAAACTCAACGTGAGCTGGCAGCGTGCACTCTCAGCCCATGAAGCCAAGTGTCCTGCGCTGCATCAAATGGAGTGTGGCTTGCAGGTCGAAGGAGGTGGTTCTGCCCCTCTAGTCTTGTGACACCCAACCTGGAGTACTGCATCTAGTTCTGGTCCTTCCAACATAAGAAGGACATGGAACTGTTGAAGCAAATCCAGAGGAGGCCAAAAGGTTGACAGGGGGACTGGAGCATGTCCCCTGCAGAGACAGGTTGAGAAAACTGGGGCAGTTCAGTCTGCAGAAGGGAAGGTTGCATGGAGACCTCATAGCAGCCTTCCAGTATCTGAAGGTGACCTACAGACAAGCTGGAGAAGGACTCTTTGTCAGGAATTGTAGTGATAGGACAAAGAGTAATGGGTTTAAATTGAAAGAGGGGAAATTTAATTTAGATATTAGGAAGAAATTCTTTACTCTGAGGGTGTTGAGACACTGGAACAGGTTGCCCCAGAGAAGCCGTGGATGCCCCAACCCTGGCAGTGTTCAAGGCCAGACTGGATAAGGCCTTGAGCCAACCTGTTCTAGTGGGAAGTCTCCTGGCCCATGGCAGGGAGGTTGGGACTAGGTGATCATTAAGGCCTCTTCCAACCATTAACATTTTATGATTTTATGATTCTATTTTGATTGAATATTTAGGCATATCCATGTAAAAAGGTGAAACAAGTCATAAATTATACTGTGACTTTCAGGTAAACTTGAAGTAATCTGTTCAATTTTCAGGAAATGACATATTTTGCATGATGTCTTTGACCATTTCCCAGGAACCTTCCTCTTCAGGTGCTTCTCTCAGTTTATGGTGTCAGGTTAGACTCCAGAGTCTCATTACTACCACAGGCCTCAGGATACCTCACTGCTGTGGTGGGAAACTGGTAAATATATAATATTCTGTGTGTGGAAGAGAAGCATAATTGCTTCTGCTGAACAGCGGCTGTGTGTAGGTGCTGCCTCCTTACACTCCTTTCAGCCTGTGCAGAAGAACCGAATTCAGAGTCACCACTCAGATTAGGTCTTTATCAGATCAAAACCAGAGGCCTTCTTACATCCTTGTAAAACACATGTGCTGAGTGCCATGTGGGTGCCCTGAGTCCAAAATAAAAATGCCACAATGCCTGAACTCCACAGACACAGTTCTTAATTGAGCCTTTTGTAAAGCTTTAAGAGGCCTCTGCCTCTATTGTTAAATAAAGCACTGACTGCATCTAGTTTTATGGGTTTTTCTGGTAGTTTATTTCGTAGCCCTCCTCGTCATGAGTTACAGTTACTAGGGAATCGCAGAAAGAAGGGAAGAAGAAGAGCACACTATGTTTACATTAACACTTTTTAACCATTCCTGGGCAGGAAAATCCAAGCTACAGGAGGGACTATATGTAGAACTGTTTTTTCACACAGTTACACACAATTCTAGAACCTACATACACCATGCAAAGTATCTAACACCACACAGCTATAGTTAATTATTAAGTAATAGATATGTCACAAAAATTGCTAGATCTAAACAGTCTTTATGCAACTTATTTTAACTTTTATAAAAGACCTCTTTTAATGTTACTCTATGGAGTTTCTGGAGGCTTTGTTTCCAGCTCCTGTGTAGGCCCAAGGTCTCTAAATAGATTCCATTCTTATCTCAGGAAGCTGGCACCCACAAATTCGTCCTTGGTTCACTAGCTTGAAAAGGCGTATGTTCCCCAGCACTATATGAGAGCAGTGCACAGATTTTCTTTCATCAAGTATGTCATTCATGTATGAAAATACATTAAAACTCTACGTGCTTTCAAGAAAGCCCTTTCTTTGCTTCTGGAACAAAAACAATTTAAGAACCATAATTCATTGCTGTGGGCTATTATATGATAAAGATAAATGGTCCAGAAGAAATCAGTACAGCTCCTTACTGAATGACTTACTGCTAATAATCTGAATATAGTCCTACACAATGTCTCTTTGTTCCATGATTATGTCAAATGACAACCATTTTTAAAAACATCACCTCTGGTATTTCATTATGCCTCTTTCCTGTATAAACAAGTTCAAAATAAAATAAGTATCCTGTAATTTGACATATGGAAAAATATTTGAGAATGCCACAGGTAAATCATGGGAAAAATAGGTTTTAGTGTTTCCAGATATTCTGAACTTTCTTTTAAAATATCTTTTTCAATAACTCAGATTGCACAGTGTTTTTCTACTGTATTTCTTGCTTTTGCTCCTAGATGCAGTTGATTGAGAAGAGATAAACTAAATTGGAAAAGGAATATGTCCTTCACAGACAGATAGTCTTACACCACATTCCTATAAAATTCTGATTTTTTAAAAAAACAAAACAAAGCAAACAAACAGAGAAATGGAGGGGGATGGGGGGGAGGGAGGAGATAAACCCAAGTATATGCACTTTATCAACCCCAGCCTTGCCAGACAGATTGCTCCTACAGTACCTCAGCCAAATTTGTTGGCCTGGGCAAGGAAGGAATGAACATAAAAAGTCAACAATGTCTTTAAAAAGTAAATAAGAATAAACACAAAGCTTCTATGATCATACATGATCACATTACATTTTCTGCATGTAAAACATTGTGGTGAATGAACCACAGAAAAAACACTATTAAAAAAATCCCATTACTAATAGTATCAGTTATCTAAGGAAGACAAGTTTCTCGCCTAGCAAGCTTTGTAATTTATCTTGTGTAAAGACTGGAGAATTTGATACATAAACATGAAACTTCCATTTATTAAATATTTGAAAGAATTGCCGGCCAAACACGTATTAAAGTTAAAAAACAGCAACCAAAATAGACACCTCACTTTTCCAAATATATCTGTAGTCTAATATATATATTGATCATCTTTACATGATAGTGTATGAAGTCAAGGGAAAATTCAAGTTCCAAAGCACAATTTTTCTTGAAGAAGAACCTTGTAATTCAAAACACTTAGTACCATGTATGCAGATTGTTTTGAGAAAGTCCAACAACTACCTAATAATTCCTAAGACTACATATTTCTGTTTTTAATGCCGTATGAAATCAAAGGTCTATGAAAATCACAAGATAGTTATTAGTGGCCTCTTTAGTAGTTATTTTCTTTTATAAGACTGTTTACAACAGGCCCTTCTTCTTTCTGCTTATACAATAATTTCTGGAGTGTTTTTACCAGGAATCCCACATTACAGTTTTTGTAAGAATTCAAATTTTTGGCATCTTTTCATGGATGCTAAGTGAACTCAAAAGTTTAGCACTTGTAACACCTTGCAAAGTCAAATTTAGATGTCTTCTCTTGATTGTTAAATAAGGTAGCAGAAACACCTACAAACTTCAGTAGTTTAGAAATATCAATAAAGTAAACAATGCTTCTGAAAGTTACTTCAGAGGCTTATGCCCATCTGCATACTTTGAATCCTTAACCACAGAATCACAGAACGCTAAGGGCTGGAAGGGACCTTAAAAGATCATCTAATCATCTAGTTCCAACCCTCCCTGCCATGGGACACCTTCCACTAGACTGGGTTGCTCAAGGCCTCTCTGGGCTGTGAGCACACACTGCCAGATCATGTTGAGTTTTTTCCTCCACTGTCACCCCCAAGTCTTTCTCCGCAGGCCTGCTCTCAATCACTTCTTCAACCAGCCTGTCGGTGTGTCTGCAGTTGCCCTGACTCAGGTGTAGAACCCTGTGCTTTGCTTTGTTGAACCTCACAAGGGCCACACAGCCCTGCCTCAAGCCTGTCCAGGTCCCTATGGATGGCATCCCTTCCCCCCAGCATGCTGACTGCACCACACACCTTGGCATTACCACTGAACTTGCTGAGGGTGCCCTCGATTCCGCTGTCCATGTCACTGACAAAGGTGTTGAGCAGTACTGGCCCCAGCACCAACCTCTGAGGGACACATATGTCCCCTTTGTTCCTTGTATGAATATTTACAAGCACAAGAAGCACAAAAAAAAATAAACCAGGAGGCCTTATTATCCCTACAGCAAAATAGATTAGTCTTCAGTTAAAATAGATAACTGAAACAAAGTCCAGCTGTGAAGATAAGTTGTAGTTCTAATCTAAAAGTAATAGTTCTAATTCCTATAAAAGGAGGCAGCATTAGGCTGACTCTAATGTCCTAAAAATTAAGAGCTAGCAAACAATGAAACTGTAAGGAGAGGGAAGGTCCTCACAGGAAGACATTACAGAAAACAGGACTGACCTAGTAAAGGCTAAACTATATATTTTGCAAAAATCATTGAAATACTATCTTATCTGGTTATGGTCTCCATTTCTGAAATGGCATGTTTTTACCCATAACTAAGGAATAAAATAACTGAATATTTCCACTATGTTACATAAAAATAATTACAATTACGTGCAAGTCCTACAGGGCATATCTGGCACTTTGTAAACTGAGTGTGCATTTACATGTTCATTTCCATGCATTGCAATTTTTTTGTACTTAAAAAAGGAAAAAACCAGAAATTATTTCTGGTAATACCTCTCTTGCTCTGCTTATATCTAAAAAATTAATGTCAGCCAACAGTTCAATATTTTATGCAGCACTATTCTTTTAATAATTAATAAAACACAAAAGTGCTGTAAGTAAATTCAGTCAGTGAACAGAGTATGGATCTAGAGAATGGGGTCATGAAATGAAGGCAGAAAAATTAATTATGTGCATTGTCACAGCCACTTAACTTTAATTACCTGCAAATATCAGAAAATTGAACAGGAAAATTAAATACCTCAGTGTCAAAATGTAGCATTAATGCAATGACATTGTTCTTTGGAATCTACTAATTACTTCTGCTTTCTCTGATTTCTTTTTTTCTTACCATATGTGAATAGTATTAAGCACTTCCTTGGACAGGGGAAAAGCAGTGGAAGAAGCTCCTGAAAAGAATTTTGGCAAAGGCACAATGGAACATGAAAAGAAAGACTAAAAGGAGGAAAAACCCTTCAATTAATCCTGCTATTTTAAAGCAAGGTCAATCAAAATGAAACATATTTCTAGTTCACTTTTTACAAAAGGTTCATATTCCATGAGAAGTTCAACATGGGTACAATGACACAAAATCTGCAACTGATCCTGAGTTGTTCTAACAGTTGGATATTCAGATATTTGTCAAAGAGTTTGACAGCAATTATGAAAGAAATGGCAAAAAAATAAAAGCAAAATTTCTGCCCAAGTGTGAAAAAAGCACACACTTCTGACATCTGGAAAATTACCCTTCAGTTACAAAGAAAATGTCATTGTATTGAAAGGTAATAAATACATACTTATGACCAGAAAAAATGTCAAAATGGACCAATGGCATTCAAATTAACCTAAATGCCAAACAGACAGACTGCTCTTGATTGCTCAGCATCATATCTCAACTGTGTGTGCAACTTTGACCTAAAATAATTCCCAGTTCTCTCCCTCTGATCTCAGCCTACACGAACAGCAATTTCTGCCAGTCCCTTGTTCTCTGGGGTTTGAAATTTTTTTTTTTAATGTTTTGGTTGTAATGAGACAGCAGCTAAAAACTGAACACACTAAACATTTCACAATATGCAACAGCTTTTAATGATTATGGGTTTTTTACCAGTCATCATACACAGGAGAGGATGTGAGCTACTTACTCAGTGAATACAAGTTTTCTTGCTACATCAAAAATTATACAATTGGAAAAAACCCAATGTAACTCACAAAAAAGAATTACTATCAAAGCTCACAAAGACTGCTCCACTCTAAAGATAACTGGGCTGTCCTGTGGGACTATTAGTGAAATCACCAGAGTCACACACATATAGATAAAAAACATGCTGAGAACAAGTCAATGTAAACAGAATATTTTTGTTCCATTAGTATAAGGATGCACAACTGAATGCATAACACTTTCTGGGACCAACTTTACTACAATTTTCCCTGCTTCAACCATTGTGGCTGGCCTTTGCTGCCTTGCATTCTGATTGGCCTCCTGCCCACCTGCACTCCTTATACAACTCCATACTTCTTTCCCCTGTACAATTAAACTGGGAATTGCCCTTTTATTAAGGCTCTATGGCAAAATCTGGCACTCAAACTATCTCAGGCAAACTGGAAATTGTAACAAAAGAAATGAGAGATAGGAAAGACTAGAATAAAATAAAGGTGAGGATAAAAGGAGACAGTAAAAAAATGCATTTACTACTTGTCAGAATTTATTATTTGGTCCTCCTATAATCACTTGCCTAAGTCTCATAACTGTGGCGGGTGAAAAAGAGCATATTTTTCTTTACATCTCCTGATCACATTGAATAGGAGATTCAATAAAAATTAATGCAGAAAGCAAACATCAGAAAAAAAATAAATTAAGATACAGCCAGACAACAGTAATGACTCACTATTTTGCTTTTTCTTCTGTTCTGGGTGTTTTTTGTGTGCAGACAAATGGATGTTTTTATATTTCTACTTCTATATTAATTGCAATCGTCTCTCAAAATGTTCAGACAGTTGGCTATACAACTTAAATCATATTACAGTTGTGTCTGTGAGCACTAATTACACTAGAAGGAATTTTAACCTCCTCTAGAGGGAATTTATCTAAATGGCAGATTACACTTTAGAATCACTGCTTGCTCCAGCAACAAAACTCTTCAGATTTTTCGACATGCTTTCAGAAACAAACTGCTACTCATTCTAGAATCATCTAGGGCAAATCCCCAGACAAAGTTTTATAACCTAAACATACCAGAGGACTAGATCACAAACTCTACTTTCTGTTAAAAACCACAATATAACTAGTCACACACCTTGAACTCTTACAGTTTGTCTACCAACTCATTCATGACTTTACCTACCATTATAAGAAAAATAACAGAATTAAATTCAGCTGTGGGTCAATTATGCATGCTACCAATTTTGTATTGGTAATTCTGGCATTGCTACAGGTTGAATTGCTGACAGATCTTACAGCCAACTACAGCTCAATGTCCTACACCTTTTGACACTTTTGCATTTTACCCCATCTGCCAGAAAGTTTGCCTTAAACCAGATGGCATTTTGTGACTTCCAGTCTAACATTAATCCTTCAGGGGAAGCCCAGGGGCACCAGTTGAATTGAACAGCAGGTGGATCTCTAAAGGAAGAGGGTTTTTAACTTTTTTTTTCTTTTCTTTTGAACAAAAAGAATAGCAAGAGTGTTTTGAGCAGGCTTGTTTGAACAAAGACTCCTTACCTTGCTTTCCGTACTCCAAGAGCAGTTCCTCCCTTTCTGACTACTGCCACAGTGCTCAGTGAGGTGCTGAGAATACTTTGAGAATCCTGTCACCAACCCCTACAGACAAAGGATGAGAATGCCCTCCCAAAGAGACCCTAGGATGACAGCGTTTCAAGAAAGTTGCTAGATAAGATTTAGTCTCAGGCATCCCACGCCATCTGTGAACCCATGCTCACGCAGCAGAGGCAACAGAGAAACCGAAAACAATCCAGAAAGTGCTACTCACTTTGCACAGCATGAAGTTTTGACATGAGCAACACTGTAAACTGGCAAAGAATTCTTAAAGCAGATGTTGATGTGACTGACTTAGGTGAAAGAGCAAAACTCTGGAAACTCAGAGAGCAGTTTGTGTTGACAACTCCTCAGGCATATTACAAGATGGTCAGTGAACAATTGAAAAGAAACAGAAATGCCTAAGTGTTTCATAAATATTTAATCACACTATCTCCCAAACTGCAACAAACAGATTTGGGCCATGTTTCTCAAAAGCTGACAAGAAGAAAAGCTCTCCCTGCCTGACATATTGCCAAAGTTCTCTTTCACTGACTGGAGTTCTAGATAGCATATTATCATTGATATTTAAAATTTCTAGGGCCTTTTTTAGAAGACAGCACATCAACTATATAAACTGGCAACAACGCTTTTAATTAACCAATTTATGAGGTCAAAGGCCACAGTTTCTTGTCTTCAGCAGAACCTTTGCTAAGCCTTTCCTTTCAATTGAAAAGAAGTATTTTGAGGAGATTTTTTTGAGTACTATGAATTTTAATCTACCAATAAATGTTCTTAACTTGATTACATTGATTGCAAACTGAAGCATGTTTAGCAGACTGTGCCCATCTTATGCATGGAGTGAGAATGTTACAAAAAGGTCAAAAAGAAGGGAGTAAATAAACTCAGCAGAAATAATCCTCTGATAAATACAGTGCTGAGTAAGAATACTCATGTGGCACCTTGAAACTTTGCACTTTATTGCCACAAACAAGTTCATAAATCACCCTGAAGGCCTTGGCTCAAAATCATTAAGTTTACCTGTGAATGTAGAACCTATTTTAGTAGCTTTATTATGATGCATTTTACTATAGGACTCCTAAGATCTCATATAATATGAACAACTGGCTGTAAAAAAAAGGTTTGAGAAATAAAGCATATGACAGCATTTACCTCACCTACTGGCAGGTCACATTTTTCTTCTAGTTCATTTCAAGCCCGTCAAACTGTGTAACAAAGAATGTCTAAATTCAACTGGAAAAATCAGGAAAACTGAATTTAAGAAAATTTTTAACTACTCTGGGAAAAATTTGGCTAGGATACCTGAGCTAAAAGCCCATCTCACATGGGAAGACAAAAACCTCAGGTTTTTTTTAATTTATTTATTTTCATAGAATCATAGAAAAGTTAGAAGGGGCTTTTTATGAGTCTCAGTCCAACCCCTCTGCTTGGCCTTGATGAATGTTGTAAGGTTCTCACAGATCCACTTCTCAAGCTTGTTCGGATCTCTCTGGATAGCATCCCACCCTTCAGGAGTACCAACTGCACCACTCAGCTTGGTAAGGGTGCACTTGACCCCTTTGTGTATGTCATTAACTAAGATATTAAATAACACTGGTCGCCACATATGGACCCGAGTACACCACTTGTCACTGATCTCTACTGGAATACTGAGCTATCAACCGCTAACCTCTGGATGTGACTGTCCAACCAATTCGTCATCCATCAAACAGTCCACCCACCAAATCAATCTCTTTCCAATTTAGACAAAAGTATGTTGTGGGGACCCTGTTAAAAGCTTTACAGAAGTCCAGACAGATGCTTGTCTATAGTCCTTCTGTTGT
>JAOXXN010000375.1:92549-115339 GCA_026770055.1 Myrmophylax atrothorax
CTTTTTTATCTACCTTTTTATCATTCATCTACTTTTTTGTAACAAATATTTTAAATGAAAAATGACATTTAGTCTCTAATAAGCTCTTGGATGTTTTTCTTCACTGTTAAACAGGTCAGTTGTATAAACAAATCATCCTTGGTCAAAAGAGCAAATAACGACAAAATTTGTAAGGTTTTGAAACTTGTAATTTTATAAATAAATGTTTTAACATTTACTGGGGAAAAAGGTCATAATTACAGTTTATTAAATAATCCTTTTTATTCTATGAAAACATGTATATAAAAACACTTTCCCCAGTAAAAAAACCATCATTACTATAGACTCCAAATAACATTAGGTTTTACAGCATAAACATGGAAATAAAACAGAGGTGAGTTTGTACTGGCACCCTAGGGCTTGACATTACTGTCACAAGTGGAGCTGGCCTCTAATATTTAATAAACTACAATAAAAAGGAATAACAAATAATAATGAGTTATTTTTATTGTCTTCCCTTACTGCAATTTCAATTTACTTCTCCTTTCTCACACACGATGCTTAAGGCACATAAGCTAGTAATAAAAGGAAAACTACTTCCTGTCTGTACTATCAAAGTAATAGTAATTTCTTTTTCTAGAAAAGTGATTTTCAACCAATCTCAACATATACAAAACTTGATTCTTCTAAACAGTATGTCCACAGTCATATTTGCTAACACTGGCAGATTAGTTTTGGAAATGAATGCAATGGCAAGCAAAAGTCAAGACCTGTTAAGGAACAAAAAGCAGAGCTATTATCTTGGCAAGTTTTTGCTTTGTTAGTTGGGCTCAGTACCAATGCCTTCAAATGTTTAATGACTTAATCAATGACAAGCAAACTTCTTCTCACTCCTCTGCCATAAAGAACTACTATAACTTGAAAAAATGATGTAACAACAGATTCTTCTACACTGAAACAGAATTCTCCACATTGTACCGAAGGCCCTTTTTTTGCTTTACACTGCATTCAGTAACCTCTTCCTAGCTACTGCTCATACAACATAAAGCTTAGCAAAACCACTTTGCGGCTTATCAGCAGGGGAAAATAATTCAGAGAATCAATATACCATTTTCTTCCAAAAAATAATAATTCTTTATACAAAAGAACATAATCATCAGCTTCATTAAGCAAGTAACTAGAGATACTTAGACAGCAGTGCTCAGCAATACCTAGAGAAGCTGCAATCATATGCTAAATCACTTCTTGTCTATATAACAAATACACCCAGCCTAATCCTCTCTCAAGCAGCATGCAGGACTTGTACAGAAAGGCATCCAAAGAAACCGCAGTAATTCTAACAGAGTTTTAGAGACTTTTTACTGAGTCTTAGATGACTTTTTTTGTAAAATAAACTAGACACTCAGTAACATTTCTAAACATCTTAAACTTTAATTCCAATAACAAGATTTCTTTCCCCTCTAGGTCTGTAAAACATCAATTAAACCTGTTTTCTGCAATATCTGTATTGGTTTATTTGTAACTTACTTGCTGTAATTTAGGATGTTAACAACATGCATTTTAAAAAGCCAGTACTTGAAGTGTTTGTTTTGAAGAGAAGTGGAACAGAATTGAAACAGAAGCCAGGAAACTGATGAAGAATTCTTAAGTGTCACCACCAGTAACAAAAATAATCTTTCACTCCATCTAGTAGAGAAAAAATTCCCCAAACACACCCTAAGCCCAAGTGCAACAGGAGGAGGAGAAGGAATTTCTAAAATTACAGTCCAAGTAGGAAATGGTCATATTATACCTTAATTCCAGCTCAAGGTATAACAAAAACACAAAGCAGAGAATTATACATAGAAGAGACTTCAGAACAAAACTTCTAAATACAGGCAAAATACCCAAGCAAATTAGAAACTGAAGCTCAGGAAATAAAGTACTTGTAAAAAATATTTGAAACAGCAGCAGCAATTATTATATCTAGAAATGCTACATCACTTTAACATAAATGACATCCATTACTGTTTCTCTAAAAAAGTTGCATGTTGGTCTTCAAGGAAGTAATGCACCTGTTTCTCATCTGTAATGGACTAATATAAATGATTTCCCTATTAACATAAAGTACTCACAGCAAATTATTTCCAGGTGAAACAAAGAGAATAAAAATACTAACACCAAGCAACTTTTACTCAGTGTGAAGATAGACAAAAAAATTCAGTGCAAATTTTGGCACTAATTCAAGAAAAAAAATCAGTGCAAATTTTGGCACTAATTCAAGAAAAAAAATCAGTGCAAATTTTGGCACTAATTCAAGAAGCTCTTGCTGAAATAAGCCCAGGGGCATCATCTTGCCATGGCAAATTCAGACCTCCACATTGTTCTTACACAGCCACTGGTCACTACATTCCCTTGCACACTTCTTTCCCTGCACGAAGTGTTGGAAAACAAAACACCTATATTATCAAACCTTTCTCTTCTACCACTGTGAAGCATGATCTTTAAGAAGAGAAACACTTGTAGAAGGACCACAGAATAACATGATCATAGAATTGTTTGCATTTGAGAGGACCACAAAGACAACCAAGTCCAACTGGACAGTCCACCACTAAACCATATCCCCAAGTTCCACACACACTGAGGCAGAGGAAAAGCATGAGGAGGAAGGCAAAGCAGAGAGGAATTGCTATGGTCTAACTGTAAAGCTGAAGGCTGTAGTATTGAAAGAAAAAATAGCCAGAGAGAATGTTATCCATAGTATATTGAGGAATCTTAAATTTGATACGGTAAAGCACAGTTTCAGATGTAAAATAACACATGTTCAGTTAGACAGTGGTAATTACTGTTGTACACAGAACCAACAGAAGCTGTGACAGTCTCATGATCTCTGCTGCCATCTGGTCATTGTTGATTGAGATAAGGAGAAAAAAATACACAAATTTAGTTTGATAACATCATGACACTGATGCACACACACACAAAAAATTTATAAGAAAGTTACCCAAAAAATAGTTTTAAATTATTTGGTAAGTGTCAAGACTCAGTTAGTTGATACAGTAAGAACTTCTTTGTGGACAAGCACTAGGAAGCACCATACCTACTGTATATAATTACCATAAAAAAATTATAAAATCAACAGAAATAGGTTGCATTTTATTACTCCAAAAGTGAAGTTACAAATTTTTTCAAGTGCTCTAACTTATCTCTGATCTAAAATACTGAATTATATAGCAGGGCTCACAAGTATATTGAGATACCATAGAATCACAGGATATTTTGAGTTGGAAAGGATCCATCAGGACCATCAAGTCCAACTCTTGTGCAGGACAGCCCAAGAATCACACCATGTGCCTGAGAGGCCTTGTCCAAATGCTTCTTGAACTCAGACAGGCTTGGTGCTAGTGACCACTTCTTGGGGAGCCTCTTCCAGTGCTCAACCACCCTCAGGGGGAAAAACTTTCTCCCGATATCCAGCCTAGATCTCCTCTAACTCAGCTTCATGCCATTTTCAAGTCTGTTACTGGTCACAAGAGTGAAGAGATTGGTACCTTCCCCTATGCCTCCGCTCACGAGGATGCTGAGACCATGATGACATCTCCCCTCAGTCTCCTCTTCTCCAGGCTGAACACACCAAGTGACCTCAGCTGCTGCTCATATGGCTTCCCCTTACAGCCCTTCACAATCTTCTTTGCCCTCCCTTGGACACTCTCTACCAGCTTAATGTCTTTTTTGTATTGTGACACCCCAAACCACACATAGTACTCAAGGTGAGGCTGCACCAGTGCAGAGAAGACTGGGACAATCAGAGTCACAGAATATTCTGAGTTGGAAGGGACCCACAAGGATCATTGAGTTCAACCCTTAGGTAAATGACCTTCAACTCCCTTGACGGGCTGGCGATGCTTTGGCTGGAGCCCCCCAGGACACGGTTGGCCCTCCTGGCTGCCAGGCCACTGCTGACTCAGACTCGAGTTGCCCTTGATCAGGACCCCCAGGTTCCTTTCCAGAGCACTGCCTTCCAGCACCTCATTCCCCATTCTCTGCACACAACCAACTCTGCCCTTTCCCATATGCAGAATCCAGTACTTTGTGTAGCGTGGTTCCAGACAGCAGTGCAGATTAGAGCACATAATTTTATTAAAGCATCCAGAATTACCAAAATGTGAATATTTGCAAGGAGGGAAGGTTTGAGAATAAGATTACCTATTCAGAAAAATAAAATAAAATAAAATAAAAAAGGCAAAACCACTCCTCCCAAACTGTCATAAAGTATAAAATGAAACTCAAAAACAATAGTAACAAGGTTGTTTATAAAACTATGATATGAAATAATAATACAAATTTTTGACATGTTAGTAATTGTTATCTCTCTCTCCAGTATATGCTAAAAATTCCTGTTGAGTGGAACAGTATTACTATTCAAACCTGGTTGCCTAAAAATTTTATTAGTAGCCTAGAAAGAACACAAATCCAATAAATTATATTTTTATATACAAATATGAGACTAAAGTTATTTGCCCTAACATTTCCATAGTGAATAGCAAACCTACTGTTCAAATATACTGCAATTGTTAGATATGATCCTATGAAAAATGCTAAGAGAAGAAATTAGCACACTTTTATGCCTCGCCTGCTGCATTCCACTTTTTTGAAGTTTCATCTCTCTATAGAATCTAAAAAGATATCCTTCAATTTTAAATGCTTCTCAATTGCAGTTCCAGAAAACCACACTGAACAGCGTATATGCAGCTATATAAATTACACCTTAACTCTGTATACAGAAACAAATAATTACCCAGAAAAACTGAGACAACAAATACCCTAGCTACCCCAAAACCTTCGTATTAACTGCCCCTGCTTCCTTCCCAAAACCTTTGTATTAACTGCCCCTGCTTATGTGCATTAACAATAACATTCCATTTTCAGTGACGGAAGGAAAGAAAAAAGCAAATATTATCAAGTCACAAAAATGCTGGTTTTGCAACATCACCATTCTTTAAGTATGTGCTGGTTTTGGCTGGGGTAGCATTAATTTTCTTCCCAGTGGCTGCTATGGGGCTGTGTTTTGGATTTGTGCTGAACATGGGGTTGATGATATAGAGATGTTCTTGTTATTCCTGGGCAGAGCTTACACAGAGCAAAGGCCTTTTTATGCTTTTCATACTGCAAGGAAGTTGGGAGGCTGGGAGGAGACACAGCTGGGACAGGTGACCCAAACTGACCAAAGGGATATTCCAGACTATATGACACCATGCTCAGTATATAAAATGGGGGGAAGAAGGAGGAAGAGAGAGACCTTTTGAGTAATGGTGTTTGTCTTCCCAAATCATCATCAGACGTGATGGCATCTTTCTCCCCTGCAGAGGCTGAACACCTGCCTGCCTGTGGGAAGCAGAGAATTAATTCTTTGTTTTTCTTTGCTTGTGTGCATGGCCTTTCCTTTCCCTATTAAACTGTCTTTATCTCAACTGATGAGTTTTCTGGCTCTCACCCTTCCAATCCCCTCCCACCTCCCACTGATTCAGGAGTGAGCAAGCTGCTGTGTGGGGCTTGGTGGCTGGCTGGGGTGAAAACACAACAAAGTACTGATATCAAAATGTTCAGGTTTAGCTTAATCATTTTAGGACACGAAAGATTAATCCCAGTATCTCATACCAATAATGTAATCAATACAAAAAAAAAATCAGTCTTTTGAGTACTTCAGGGAAAAACCCCAGATAACCAAAACAACTGGTCTTTTAATTCAGAAATGCCATCTGACAAGCCAAGTCACCATGCAAATATTGCATATTTTCAGTAAAATTAAAGTGATAGATTGCAGAAAGAATGAACAAGACAAGGAAAAATTACATATTAGCTCTTAAAAAATTACTTTCTTCTCATCTTTATCATTTCTTTGTCAATTATATGTTGAAGATATCAACTTCTGGAAAGACTTCCAAGAGTTGATTCTTTAGCTTTTCTGCAATATAGATCAATCAAGAAAAAGGTAAATTTGATCTATATAATTTGTGTATCAGTTTTCAACCACAAGAAAATATGTACCCAAGAAGGAACTGAGTAGAGGAAATGACTAAAAAAAAAAAAAGAAGTGCTTTATATTTAGCCTTTTACCCAAACACAAGTTTAAAAAAAAAAGCAAACCAACAACTAGTATTTTCAGTCTTACTCTCATAAACATCACAAGGTCTAAATGCTAAGCTTTGATTCAAAACATGATTCTGAAGGATGTAATTCTATGTGGACCTCTTCATAAAGTCACTCTGCATTCCTTATACCTTTTGGATGCTGATTACAAAGCATAGGAAAAATAACCAAGATACACTTGGATAACAAACTTCGTTTCCCCTTCAAGAGAAAGGCACTGAAGACTAAAGTGCTATCCAGCTGAGATGCAACTTCCAGATGAAAGCAACCTCCTCTGACAGCTACAGAGTCACAACCATCAGTTTGCCAATTGGAATGCCACTGCTGCAGCTGCTGTGATGGAGACTTTAAACAAAATCAGCTCCTGTGTATGGCTTAGTTTCCACTCAAATCCATAATGATAATTACTTATGCTCACAAAGTTGCCTCAAAGTGTTTTAAGTTTTCAGAAGTGTTGCCAAGAGAGGCTGGATTCTGTGATAATACAAATATGTCCACTACAATCCTATGTGGATAATTTACAACAGTGTGGGCAACAATCAAGGCATCATTTTCCCAAGTCTGCTGCATGGTAGGACTTTTGCATATATGCAGAGAAAGAATGTGTGCACCACATGATCCCCAGATCAGCACAAGCAGAGATTTTGAGTTATACAGGTTTATTCCCTTCCAAACCACACACTTCTGGTGAAAGCAGCACAGGACATAAATAGTATCAGATGATGTCAAAAACATAGCAAGGGTACAGCCTTAATGTGCCTCAAAACAATGATACTCCTAAAATGTATCAGCAAGCATTCACTAACAATTTATTGCTTCAAAGTAACATAGAAGTCTTGCCCCAACAGGGGACAAGGTTGATTAAGCCATTTGTACAGCAGCTACCAAATTACTTACCGACAGCATGGCTTTTAAGAAATTCAGAAAACAACCTTAAGTCCTGTTTAGCTTAATATGTCATGAAACATAAGCTGAACCACTGCAATTTATGAGACTTTAAAAATCCCATTAGCAGAGATTTTCACCCTCAAAGAGCAGGGACCAGTGCAGCCCTTCCCATTTACAGGAAACACTGAGATGCTTCTACCCATCTGCAGATGCCTGTTCCTTTGTTGTTACAAAAAAGGCATATTGATTAAAACATTGATAGAACACACTTACAGCTAAGAAAAAATGTAAAAGTAACACATTACAAAGCTGGAAAATAATTTATCCCCTCATCTGTCCCCTTCCCAAGAAGGTGGGCACAAACTCAATGACTGAGCGCTTCCAATTTCTGCATTCTCACATCCACAGTACAAAGTAGGCATAATGCAGATGCTTAAAGTGGAGCCATGACAACCACTGAATTAGTCTTAGCCCTACATCTGGGTGAGACAGATCACCAAAATTCAAATTACCCAAGGAAAACTTTTGTTTCTTTTACCACCTCCAGTATGTTTTATGGCAAAAAAAACCCCTCACAGGAACTACATAATTATGAATGTATTTAAACAATTTTGAAATGTCCCACAAGTGGTTTTGGCCAAAAAAGACCCTTTAGGTTAAAGAAATATCCCTGAATTCAAACTTAGAAAAACTTTAACACTGTAATCACCACTTCTAAAAAAAATTTGAAGGAGATGTACTAGAAGCAGACTGTATTGACAGCATTCCACCCTGTGAATATCAGTTTGAAAAGCTGCTTCATTTCCACATTTAACAGGAACACAGTATAATTCCCTGTAGCCTGGAACTTCTAGACAATTATTAGAGTTATTATCATAGAAGATCAAAAGAAAAGCAATGTATTTCTAATGTTTTTTAAGTAACATACAAGCAGCACAAACATGTGCAAGTGCCATTCTGAATTACCTTCCAACATTTTTGTTCACTGAATCCCACAGAAAGTTTTCTCCAAGGATTAAACTCAATTTTAGAATTAATTTCCTTCATAAGTATTTATTATTTCTATTTGCTTTCCTGCAAATGTATGTAGTAAAATTTCACTGACATTGTACCAAGAACTGGTTTCTAAGACTTCATCTAATGAAGACTAAAGATGTTAAATGAAAGAGCAGTATTTTCCAAGGTCTCAGAATATTAAAAAAAAAATAATTAAAAAACCCTCTGAAACTTATGTTTGCTTTTGAAAAAAACACATTCCTAAGAGCTTTTCCCCATGGGGCTCACTTGTCAAATTCCCACACTTAAGTAAAAACTACTAGTTTTACTTCAGTGACACCAAAGGGTTAGTCAGACAAACCAAATAAAAGAAAAACCCAAACAAAATAGCAAGATAAACCTAGTACTAGGTGAGATCAGAAAGGCAAACAGCTAAAAGTTTGAGAGTAATAACCTGAAACTTTCAAGAACACAAAACTGAGACAGTAAATACTACAACCTAGCGGAAGAATATCAAATGTTTCTGACTACCTTTGGAAATCAGAAGGTTGTATCAAAAGTAAACATGCACACTTGAAATAAAAATTAAGAACACTATTGGCTATTAATAAAGACACTGAAAAAAAGCCTCTATAGTTTACAGAGAAACAGAAATTGCACAGGGAATCCTGCTCACCTGTCTTCACTAAAACGTCGACCAACCAAAATTTTACATTTGTCTGGAGGGAGACAAGCTGCTAGCAAAGGTACTGTCCTTAACACTCGACTTTCCTGTAAAAAAAAAGAAAGTTACTTTTGAATAAAATCAAGAAAGGTTTCTATGAATTGTTGAAGTTTCCATTTTCCATCAAATTCTTTTGACTACAGATACAGAAAAAAACCTTAACACATAGCAGAAAAAAAATCTAGAAGAAAAAAAAGTCTTGATGCTTCAAATTGTATTGTTTTGATTGAGAGTATTGAACTTAGTCTTAACTAACCTATGGTCATCAGCTTACATTTTAACTAGCCTGGCAGTATCAAAAACAGTAACAAAATTTAACAGAAAATAAACAGCAAAAAATCAGCATTAGCATTAATGTAACAGTTTGGGAAGCTAATGTCTCTATATCAGAAAATGAGCAGAGGACTTGATTTCCACAAACAGATGCTAAAAATAAAAGCACTGGATGTATCAGGCCAGGCAGTGTGAAATGCAAACATCTCCACTCTGCTGTCACTTCATTTCACAGTAACCAGGACAAGGACACCTACACTGCCTTGAATCCTCCAACTCATGCCATTCAGGCTGTGTTGACCAGGCCTTTGCCTACATCTTTGTGCCACAGATGAGGAAGGTGACCACCATGCCTGGGTGAGGAGCAGGGGCTCTTCAGATCTCAAAGCACATTAAAGAGAGCTGTGTGGAAGCAAGACTTCAGAAAGTGGAGGAAGAGAGAAGTAATAATAGCTGAAGCAAACTATCCACTCCTCAAACAGAGCAATTTATTTCTGTGCTTTATTTAACACAGCTGGGAACAAACTTCTCATCTAGACAAGAATTAGAGCAAACTGAACTTCAGTTTGTGGGATGTCAGTTTTTTCTTTTCCCATCAAGGAAGTAGAAGCATAGTTTTATCTTGCATTTAATGAAGACAGCAAGGCAACATAAAAATTGAATGAGAGTTTCAGTTACTTTATTTATCATAAGATGAACAGAGGAAGGTTATTAGCTGAATTTAGCAGGAGGCAAGACATCAGATGTCAGGTGAGGATTATGAAAACCCTAAAACCAGTATAAGAAATGAGTTCTTACAATATTTTCAACCTGAAAGTCTCATGATTCAGACAATGAAAATTCAAACATCAGTCCCTAAACTATGGTCCTAATTAATGAAAACCCAGGGGGGTTTTGGTCTGCCTTTTGATTTAAGAGCCGTATCTCAGCAACAAAGTATTTGTGAACATGTGAGGCTCTGATTAACTTCCTCTGGGCAGATGTTACTTTCCACCAGTATCAATGTGCAGCTGCCCACACTCTCACATTGTCTTACTACCAAAATGCTGTTAAAATAGTTTTGTGAAAACTTTTATTACTGTTGCCTAAAACGTTTATTAATTTTGCTTTTTCTGATCCTTATCTACTGATTCTCTATAAATAAAACATCATGGAGTTGAAGGAATAAGTTGTCCTGCTACGTTCACCACCATTTCTCATGGCAGCAGCAGTATAATGTCTTCTAGGGACAAATGCAGATCAAAGTACCTTGGGAGAAAAGTACCAGCAAAGAGAGGGAGAAATATCCTTTAAACTGTCATCAACTTTTAATACCTCAGAAAAGCAGAATAAGCCATCAACAGTGGTAAAGTATTATTTGTCTTTATTTCATCATAATTAAATAACATTCAATTCACTAGTGAGAAGTCTCTCTTCTTCATAAGAATGTAAAATGTGGCAATAAAGGAACTGGAAGAAAATCAATTATTTGTCTCTGGTAAGCAAAACCAGAAGAGCTGTCATCAGTCAAGAGAAGTTATTCAATTGTTCCCTCCAATGTCCTATCATAGCTTCAGAATTACCTTGCATATCAAATAAATACATTCTCTTACCAACACAGAAAATGGAGTTTTCCAATCTAAAAACAATATAGGCTTATAGGAAGATAAAACACAAAATGCAAAGATGAAAGGAATTGAGAACAATAGCTTAAGAACAACTAAGTCTAACATTAAAAAAGGTTTCATTTGTTCATAATTTTCTTCATTAAAGAATTTGTATTTAACTAGAATATATATATAACCTGTTTGTCATCATACCAGCAATTTTTCATTTACTGGTTTGAAAATGTTTTTCTCAGTGTTCTAATAGTTATTTGCAACTCTACTCTTATTCGTTATTTGACTATTTGAGTACATAAATAGGAATAGGACTGGAGGACTTATGTGGCAGGCTGACCTTCGCTGGCCCCCAGATGCCCACCCAGCCAATCTGTTATTCCCCCTTCTCAGCAGGACAGGGGAGAGAAAATAACAAGAAAAGGAGCTCATGGGTTGAAAAGGCCATGGGTGGAAGCAAAGGAAAATAAAAGTATTTTATTCTCCATTTCCCATCAGCAGGCAAAATCCAGTCACTTCCTGGGAAGCAGGGCCTCAGCACATATAGCAGTTCCCAGAGAAGACAAATGCCTTTGTAAGAGATGCCATTCCCCACCCACCCACTCCGTGTTTTCACTGTGTCATATGGTATGGAATATCCCTCTGATCAGCTTGGGTCAGCTCTTCTGGCTATGTCCCCTCCCAGCCTCTTGCCCATCCCCAGGCTGCTGGCCTCTGTGGGCAGTTTTGGAGGGACAGCCTTGATGCTGTGTGAGCGCTGCTCAGCAGTAGTGCAAACTGCTGGCACAGTACTGTGGGGGCTGCCTTGTGCAAAGTTAACTCTACTCCAGCCAGACGGAAAAGAACTTGCTTGTGTGTGCTCTTTTTCTTTTCTGGGAATTTGTGGTAATTTTGGTTACCACAGCATTATCCATCCACAATGAATGGGACAGTTCAAACTAATAAAAGTATTTGCTAGCACAAACAGTAAGAATTTTCCCCTTACATTTGATTCTTGCTGTTCAATAAGGAATAGCATACAGCAGAAGTACTATAATGACCACGGCAAAGCTAATTACTGGCATTAGATCAATATATAAAATCATTAAATACACACAATCTAAATTTTATTCTCAGACACTTAGCATGGAAAAGTCTTACACTTACAGAAAGAAAGGAGGCAGGGAACAAAAACAACTTAAACAAATGCCCTCTGCTATGGTTTAAGAGTTCTGTCTTGACTTATACCTGTTGCTCAGGTTTTGAAAAACACATTAATGGCTTACACTGTACTGGCAACCACTGCAAGAATGACGAAAGGCAAAGGTAAGACAAAAGTCTGCAGGGGTTTGTAGACCTAGCTATGCCACTGACCAGTCCTATGGATCATAAGAGTAGGCATGAAACAAGAAAAATAACAAAATCATTTTACTTACTTCTACATATATATATATGCACACACACACACATATATATATTTGCATACACATTTATCTATATGCCAAGAAGAGAAACAAATTAGATTAGCCAAATAAGTCCTTCAGCTTTGCACCAGTTCTGATGCTGGGTTCCTATATATTTAGTTTTTAAATTACTCCCTTGATGAACAATGGTACAGTAATAGTGATCTGCAAACAAGTATTCACCCCTTGTTATGGAATGCTAAATTCTCTTTGGATTCCTTCACAAATAGAAATATGTACCTATTATGCAAATAATTCCTCACTTATGATTCACTGCTCTACAGTAAGTAGACTCCTCTCTCCTTCAGGATACCTGATACCTGAACAGGTCTGTCTGGCAGCATTGCCTCTGGAAAGTATCAATGTGGAGACCTAGTCACATTAATCAGAGCACAGGGAATGTTGCTCCTGCTTTTTAACATTACTATCTTGCCTGAACACAAGTTTGACTAGCATCATTTAACCATAGTTGCTGGCCTAGTTCACTGCACCGCAGACTTCCAAAGCCAGTAAGTAACAAAGCACATTAAGGATGACAGGTGGGACTGACGTACAGTATCTGGTTAGTTCAACAAGATATTATTGAAATGGACTCTTAAGTGTGTATCTATATTGAAATGGCAGACTGAAGGATCAGATGCAGTCCAGAAAGCTTATCTGCCTTCAAGACCAGCTGTTTTGACTAGGAGTGGCTACAAGCAAAGGGAATTTACCTTTTGTCAGGTATGCCTCTGCTGTTATGGAATCAAAAGCATTGCCTGTAAAAACACTTTCAAAGACCATTTTAAGACATTCTCAGCTTCCTACCATTTGACTGGATTTATCTCTGATAAGCCAAGTGGCCTCATATAATCAGATAGTTGTCTGCCATACTCATTTACTGTGTGAATTATCATTATGTAATACATACTAATGGAAAATTTGCATCCCACTGTAACAGGCAACTGTTGTGATTGCTGATTAATAAGAATTGTAGATAGCCATTCAGACTGTCACAGGTATGGTGTATGAAATCTAATAAAGAATCTGCCACCATTTACTAATACCTTCCACCACGAATAGGAAATTCAACATAATTTAAATGCCAGTTCTAAGTCTCTGGCACACTTTTAAACCTCTTTTTCCTGGCAAGTGACTTCAACATATATGCAAGTACTCTTAAAATAAGAAGTAACACAGAAGAGTATTCCTATTACAAGTAGTCAATTAAAATTACAGTTTTCCCATTTAGGGCCCAAATATGCCATGGCTTCTGTTTTGTTTCCCGGTGACAGAAGACTTCTTAAACTTGCTTTTTTGCATTCTGCTTAAGTTCCTTGAGGGAAAGACTCTGTGAATGTTTACTGTGCTACTATATAATGTCAAGTACAGGTTTTTGAACTTCACAGACTAATTTGAAGGCCCACCATCTACCCAAATCTGTGCAGCTGCAGACCAATTTCTAAAACCCTTAAGATTCACCTCCAGAGTCCACTGTCAACAGATAAGAAATACATTAATATATATTCTGCAATTGGTAAACCAAAATACACTATTCTGAAGCTAAATAGTTTTCCACTGGGTAAGTAGCTAAGGACATCACTAAGATGCATTGCTTAATTCATATTTTCAACACATCACTAATATCTATAAAAGACTACTGCTACAATCAAAACATATTCCTCCCTGGATCAGCTCTTAAGCACCTCTGTGAGACACTAGAATATGCTGAGTTGGAAAGGACCCATCAGCATGAAACTCCTGGCCCTGCACAGGACACCCCAAGAATCAGACCATGTGCCTTTATGTTATTTAATGTTATTTAACAAAAATATTACTTAATGTTAATTAATGTAGTTAATTTTTACAATTTGTACCAAGGCAAGTAGCTTTCAGGTTCTAGTAGGACTATCCAGATAAGATGAGATGTCTTGTACGATGAAATTGCAGAAATAAGATGTGATTTCAGAAGACACAATAACTCGGAAGAACTGAACAAAAAATACAGCAACTCAGTTGAACTGGCACTCAATCATCAAATTTAAAAAAGAAAAATCATTATATGACTGCAATGGTTTGGGCTGGGATAGAATTCATGTTTTCCCAGTAGCTAGTAGAGTGTTTTGTTTTGAAATCAGGTTGATATCAACAACTATAACACCAGTGTGTAAAGCAGCACTTACCCTAAGGCAAGGACTTCTCAGTGTCTCACCCTCTGTCACTGAGGAGGTGCACAAGAAATCCTGAGAGCATCTCCAGGTCAGATGACTTGAATTGGCCAAAGAGATATTCCATACCACAGAATGTCATGCCCAGCATATAAACTTGGGATAGCCAGGAGCCACAAAATTGCTGCTCAGGGATGTGCTGGGCATTGGTCAGTGTGTGGGGTGTGAGCATTGTATTGTGCATCACTTGCCTTTCTTGAGTTTTATCTCCTCTCTCTGCTTTTTACTGCAATTATTATTGTTATTATTATAATTAGTATTATTAGTGCTATTATATTTTACTTTGTCTCAATTATTAAACTGTTCTTATGTAAGAACCCATGAGTTTTTACCCTTTTTTCCCTGATTCTTCCGCCCATCCCAGCTGGCACAGAGGGAGAGTAAGCGAGCGCTGTGTAGTACTCAGCTGATGGCTGGGGTTGGAAGCCTGGCAATGATGTTCATGACACAGATGTCTCCCCTTGGCTATCATTTGCTGCATGAAGATTCCAGCTGAACTCCCAACAATTAACACAGCCTTACTCACCTCTGCTGGATGCTGAATTATATACAGGCAGGTGGAGACCTTTAACGGATGTACGGGCAGGAACGGACACAAACACACCTTCTGAGGGCGGCTGCACAGTGAAAGGGAGAGAGAGAGCAAGAAAAGCAATCAGCTATTTGTGAAAGATGATGTAAATACATTGCACAAATACACACTGCATCCCAAGAGGTACACTAAGAACTGTCCCCTTGCAACACAGTACTAAACCCGATGCGATTTTCTGTTTGAAATTCCTTCCATTTCTAAAAATAAAGAAGGAAGGCTTTCACTGAAACAGCACTTTGAGAACAGTGTCCTGGGGGTTGGTTATGGTTGAACCACTCTAAGAATCCTTCTGTCATGTTTAACATGAGTAGCTTACTAGTATCCATACCTGTACCAGAGAAGTCTGTTACTGCTTTCCTAACAAGTAGGTTTCGACAATTTGATATACTGCTATAATAGGACGTTTATAATTGATATAATAGATTAAAATATAACATTTTAGAATTATCCAAACATGAAACCCCAGACACGCTGTATTTTCATTTTTTGTAATTCCATCTATGCTGAAATATGTAGTAGACATGCAGCATGAAAACAGGAAAGTCGTTACCAGGAACTTCTAATCTAAGTCTGAAAAAAAATTTAAAATTATTTAAAATTCTTCCATGTACTGCATGAAGCTGTTGGAATGACTAGCTGAAGAACTGTGTCTGAAGAAATTAACTTAAAATATTGCTTGGTATGAAAGTGATATGCTGAATGGTCAAGAATAAACAAAAGCAAAGAACTAAGTTTGAAGTTACAGAGTAACTAAAGTTGTGATTCCAGAAAAATATATATATATATGCACACATGTGCATGCACAGGTATCACTCTGGCTACTTGCACATGTTATTCAATCACTCAGAAAAAGAGCTTCCTTAACAGTGAAGCTATTGCCTGTATTTACCAATTCAAATCATACCATCCCTGCAGACGAAGCTCTCCGAGTTTAACAAGTACGAAGTCAGTATTTTCAGTACAATGACAGAGACTTGCAGCACAATTTCACCTTCATCCTCCTTGTAGTCTTTACTGGCAACAGTTTATATGTTGCTCACACATGGGAGACAGTAAGCAATCAATCACTGCAGCGGGAGTGATTCACAGAAGTGAATTCTGAAGACAAGCTCAGATTAAACCCATGATGAGCCTGACTGACACTGAACTGTCCACAAGAGCACACGCCCACAGGGCTGTACTAAATAATGTTACAGTAATCCAACCCAGTACAACTGCTCCCCAGTCAAACATCAGTAAGGCAGTAACAACAGGTAAGCTCCTCTTTATCAGCTGACAGGTTGTGTTAATTGAAACCCCCTATTTCTAGCTGGAGCTACTGAGACACGGAGACTGTTCCCTTCTCCATAGGGTATACAGCTAAAGGTCACCCAACACCAGTCTAAAAAAAAAAAGTGAGATGGGAGCAGTTTTGATGCAAGAGAAGGAATTGCTATTGATCAAAACAAGCACTGGAAAAAATACTTTAAAATATTTAGACTAGAAGGCCCATAGACAAGAAATCAGCCTAATGATAAACTGGAAATTACTCTTCTGGCATACTGTTCCAGTGGCCTGTGCCCATCTTTCCTTTACACCTCCAGTGCTGGCATTTTCCTGTTGCTAATTCTGCAAAAATTTGACACATTGTGTTGTGTAAGGCCTGGCTTTGGGCCTAGAATTAAGCACTTGATAATTTTACTATTCAGTGGGCTATTCAAGGGACTTTCACCATGAATGAACTGAAACCAACCTCATTCCCACATCTGCTATGCTGTTCTGCAGAACCACTGCTTTTTCCCCAAATTTTCTCATGTGTAGGCAATTTAAACAGAAATTCCTGAAAACAGTTTTGTTAACAACCAGGAAGTAGCAAATACCGTGGAGGCTGTTTGTTGCCTGTGCCCTGACTGTTAAGTAGAAGTTCATGCTCTTTTTGATCATCAGATTAATTGGGAACACCATTTTATACCACGTGTGATTCCTTGGTTTCTCCCCAACAGCTGGGTGTACTAACAGGAGAAGTTTTTAAAGTTTGCCCAATCACGATATTTTCTGCTGAGGAGAGATTAAGGCATGAAAATCTACTACACAAAGCTGTTTCAAATCAGTTAATTAGTGACTTCAACCCAGTGAGTTGCACAGCTCATTAGCTCTTATAAGCAGACAAAGATCGCTTCCAGTGATCTCTGACCTCAGGGTGTTTTAACTGTAACAAATTTCACTAGGTGTAAGTCAGGTTCAAGTTTCCCCTTGACATGCACTTTTGGTATCTCCCACACTGGTTTGGACTTTTCACAGGTAGTTTTTTAAGCTTTCTTAACCTCACAATAAAAAAAACCAAGCAAACAAAAAAAAAAAACAAACAACTAACCAATCAATCAACCAACCAACCAACCAAAAAACCAAAACAAAACAAACCCCACACAAAATAAAAATAAGGAAATTACCTGGAAAGCAAGCATTTTCAAACAGTAGCAGAATAAATTGTGCCTATAATCTAGGGATCAGAGCACAGATCTGGACAAATAAAATACTTTCCAATATAATTTAATTACTTACATATGCATATACATCACTTAACTTTAGGCATCCAATTAGATTCCTAATTATGTTTAATACATACTTTTACAACCCCATCCTGGAGGCACAAGACTTATTTCTGTAATTTTACTTCAGAACCTAATGGTTATTGTGCCAAGACAAAAAGAAAACATTATTCCTACATGAGGCTGACATTACCAGCCTACATCTGTCAGACAGGAAGCACTGCAGAACAAAAGAAGTTCTGTTCCACCACCACAAAAGTGCCTTTGCTCTGAGAAAGGCCACCTAGGCAGAAAACGCTTTTTATCTTTTTCTTTTGTTTAAAGATTCTGTTACAGTCTTGCCCTACATACACATCTGATGTTACAGAAGAGCAGGGGAAGCACCAGAAACTTACTTAGCAGAAAACATCAGTTTTCTCCCATTTCTGGAAATCAAAGTAGCCATCAGCTCTAGGCAGGAACAGCTCAGAATATTAAGGAAAAGGTTTGTGAGTGAGGATTAGGATTTGAAGGAGGGTAGTTTTTACAGTATTATTCACCTGTATGCAATTTCAGTGCAGCTCAAAGCTACCCACTGGGTTCTTAATTGTTTTTCAGTACAGCAATTCTAGTTTAAGAAGTTATGACAAGGTAACCTGTCACAGTGGCATGACTGAAAAAAATATCATTCCAGGTCATACCAAGTGCTCCACAGGCAAAAGAGGGCCGTGCACATGCACTGACTTCTCATAGCTTTCATATTTATTCATGTCTAAATTAATGATGTTTGGAATAGCATTTAGTTTATCTTCCCAGGAGAACAGAATCTGGACAGTGGACTGTGCTGTGGTGTCAGGTTTAGTGTGATTACTAGTTTCTGGGCAGAGATACTCTAAAAGTGAATATGCAGTAGTCTGGAAAACTTGGAACTCTTTCCAAGTCTCTACTATTTTCTTGTAAATACATCCTCACTTGCTTCAGAATTAAGTTTTACCTTGTTAGATGCCTAAAGGGCTTCTGAAAACAGGCATCATTCTGGGAATGCAAACAAGTGTAGTCTTACACCCCAGTCAGAAAAAAATCCAGTAGTTAATTCAGGGATTTAAACCCAGAGTAAGGAAAAACTAACAAAGTTACAATTTTATGCTCAGGACTTGTAGACATCTCTACAGAAACACATTAGGAGGTTGAGTGTGCCAAACAGATGTTCTAGAAACAATGATTCCAATATTAAAATAAAGAAGAAGCTGATATTTTTAAACTACTAACACTTGTAGCAACATCTTCATGTTCCAACACATATTGCCAAGGTCAGGCCTCAGACTCTGTATTTTCAAAAATACATGCCTGCCAAAACAGAAACGGCTGCTTCAAGTAAATTAGATTTCTCTACTGTTTTTGTAAAAACACCAAGGGCTTCAAGGTCAAAGCCCACCTGAGAAGTCTGGAGAAACTGGAGAAAAGCTGCAAAGTTACCATATGTTTGTTTTATACTAATGCTTTACTATGTGTTTTATACTGACACAAGTCTATTACACACATACATTAAAACAACATTCAGGAATTTACAAAGCTGTATGGGAAGTTTAAAAAGAGAAGCCCATGTATTTTATAACATTTGAGAACAAATGTTATTTTTGCTCATTTTATGTTAGAGGACAAACACAAACTAGGATTACATTTTGCATCTCCCACCTTAAACATCACAGCTATAGAAGGAACATGAATGAATGAATGGATTAAGTTAAACATAGATAAACAAAGTTAGGCATTCAGGAAGAAAAAATCCTAACCTAGCATTTAGAAAAAAAAACAGGGTCTAAGGCTTACATGATGTAACATTCAATAGTATGAACTTAGAATAAATAATTCTGGGAAAACAGCAGTTTAATGCCTGGCAGCTCTCAAAAATGCAGATCAGATTTTAAGAGTTACTAGGAAAGGATGAAATAATTAAACATGGAACATCATTATGACACTACTCTAGTTTGTACTCTGAGTGCTAGAGAAGCCAGGTCAAAAATATAAGGAGTAATTCCTCATGCCATCAGCACTGTTAAGGTCTCTTCTAGGCTTATTTTGAAAATTCTTTGTTCAAGGCAAATTTTAAAGCCTTAGTTTTAATGGTGATTTCCTGAGAAAAATCAGGCATAGAAGAATTATTCTGACATCATCATGTTCCAGTTTCCATTCTTTTCTCCAGACTCTTTCAAAAGACTTTGGAACTTACTGATCATGAGGCATAAAAATGTAAAATTAGATTCTTACAACTTGCATAAAGAGGCAACAGTCACATAAAAACACAATACTAGTAACACAGGTGGAGAGAGTACCAAGAACAACCAATAGAGCACTTCCTTTTCCACTCGGTATTCCGTATAGCACCATCTTCCTGCCAAAGGAAAAAAAAAGGCATATTGCTCAAGTTTTGCTTCCCTCAAGAAGTTATAAATAAATCAAACAGGTGTATGGATTTGTTTCATTTTGTTGTTTTCATTTTGTTCATGGTTCAGCCAGTGAATTTAACAGAACATGTCCCAGTTCCTTGAGTAAAAATGCACATTTAAATGGAGAAGCGTCTAATACAAGTCACAGAGAATATTTTCTGTTCAAAGAGAACATCACACATAATAGGAAAAAACTTGTTTCCATCTTACCCAACAATACGAATCAACTACTTTGCAAAGAAACTGCCTTTAGGTGTAAAGAGGTAACTATTTAAAGAAATTTTACAGTTATCCTCCACAAAAGCTTTTGTCATCTTTTCGACACAGTTGGGACAGCAGCTTTAAGCAATCTAACACAAAAGGAAGTAATCCAACTGATCAGAAATCTAGAACACTGTTCTAATTCATGGCAAAAGTTCTACCCCAGCTCTCAGGGTAGCATGAGAGAACCATGGACTCATTTGGTATCTGCATTTTGCTGATCATGTCCAAGGCACGGTGAATGTGAACTGTGCTGATGAGCTACAGACACAGAGTTTCAACGTCAGGACTGCACGTAACATCGTATCAGTACAGCTTCTTCCTTTCATTGCTCCTGAACGCCAGGCAGAAACAAAAAGCCTCCTCCTAGAAACACACGTTTAGGATATTATCAGACAGGATCAACAGCGGAGTGGCCTGAGCTGGAAGGGATTCTCAAGATCACCTCATTCCAAACCCCTTGCCAAGGGCAAGGACACCGTCCAGTAGATCAGGTTGCTCAAGGTCCCATCCTGGCCTTGAATGCATCCAGGGATGGGGTCCTTCCCATCTTCTCTGTGACAACTGTTCCACTGCCTTACCACTCTTACAGCAAAGAATTTCTTCCTAAATATCCAATATAAATCTACTTTTTAATATCTAATTTTAACCCACCCTCTTTCAATTTAACATCGACTCTTTTACAATTCCAACCTGCAATGTATTCTCTTACAGGTTCCACAATTTTTCTGTTTAGTTCCAGGAAAAGCCATTGCAGCACTATATGTTAAATTCCTTAAAATGTACCAGTTTACATTTAGCATTTTGTACCAGAAGACAATCAAGGCAGTACCACAAATTTCCAAACCAACATGACCATAAAATTGACCAACTAAATACAGGTTACCACTATATTTAACAAGATCATTTCCAAGGGATTTTCCTGGTAGTTGTACAGTTGGCATTACAAAGAACAGTTCTTGCCCCAAGGCACGATCAACACGGCAAGCTTCGTCACAGTATAGAGGCATGATATACAACAGAGGCATCCAAAAAGCAATTCAGAACTTTTAAACAAAAACTGCCTTTGAACCAATTTAGTATTCCACTGGAACTATCAGGGGCAAGTCATGCACCAATGGGAGAAGCAGTGGGAAGAGGTTAGAGATACTCCAGGGAGGAGGTACAGAAGAGGTGGAACAAGATGTTCTGAAAGGGGAGAGGAAGGCAGAGCCATGTCCCTGCCTCCCAACAAGGTATGCACTACTAATGAGCAGCTAAGTGATCACAAAACTATTTCCTGGCAATTGGAGTCCCTTGGCACCAGCTCTCAGCAGTTCTGCTCCTACTTGCTATGGTAAGAAGATGCATCCCTGGCCCTTCTTCTGATTTCTACTCTACTCAGCATTATGGCCTCATGGCCACAATCTCGATTATGTTTTCCACAATATTCAATCAAGATTTCTCCATCAATTTGAAAACTGTTGCTTTCTTGTAAATTTGAAACAATCCTGGGACTCTGCCCAGAGCAGTGGACTTCAGAAAACCCAAAGAATAAGGTAGTTAATTGATGGAGGTATCATGCAATTCCAGCTGACAGTAAGCTCAAAGAGAAACACCTATTTACATCTGTTCCATGAACATGTCCATGTATCACACAATGGAGGGGAGGGAGGGAGAAATTCACAGCAATAAAAAAGGCATCCATCACCAAAACTATTAAAGCATGAAGATACGCTTTTTAGTTCAGAAAATGACAGAACCACTATTCCTATCATTCACAAAATATCACTCTACAGGTGCTGATTCCCAAGCACTTCTAATTGACTGCTCAGTTCTCCATCACAACAACTGTGGGTTTGACCCATTTGTTCTGAGCATGGTTTACTGGCACAGTCACTATTTAAAAGAATACAAGCTGCCAAGGCCATGCACAAGCAGCGCTCAGGTCTTTCAGTCTTCCTCGGCACACTAAGCATGAGTGCAATAATACAAACACTTAGCTGAGCCACAGATCTGAAAAGAAAAAAACAAAAACACACCAAAAAAACCCAACAACAACAACAACAAAAAAAAAACCAAACAAAAACATCAAATAAAAAAAAAAGGAAGCAACAGCTCATTACCCAGCTCCTACACTCAGCAGGAGAAAATAAAGCTCGGCAAAATAAGTGTTCAAAACAATAGCACAGACTATACGTGGTCCTATTTTAATATTTACTTTCAAAGCAACCCAATACTTTTCAGGGATTATGTCCTGAGCTTTCACTGAGGAAAAAATGACAAATCTATCTCAAAAAGCAGAATCATAAGAAGCATCCACAATGTAAGCCTTAAAAGAAGACATGTTACTGGTGATTTTCAGCTTGGAGTTTTCTGCTGTTGACATTCAGCCACTGGAAATGGATTTCCATGACAAGTCATTTCTTTTTCAGCATCAAGCAAAGATCAGTTTGCAATGATTTTCGGTCAAAGTTCAGCTGGTCTGGTTTTAAGTAACTGTGGCAAAATATTTGAAAAGCCTTACTTACAAAGATTGCATTCTTCCTATATTTAAGACTAACATTAAACAAAAAGTTTCCAAAGGTAAGAGATGGAAACAGTCACTTAGACCATGACAAGCTCTGAGTTCTCATTAAAGACAACATTCCTATCTTTTGGAAAAATACATTAGTTAATGCAGTTCTTCAAAACATTAGATAGATAGATAGATAGATAGATAGATAGATAGATAGATAGATAGATAGATAGATAGATAGATAGATAGA
>JAOXXN010000375.1:130249-147144 GCA_026770055.1 Myrmophylax atrothorax
ATAACCGCGCGCCGCCCCGCCAGGGGGCGCCATGGCCGCGCGCCGCCCGCGCACACGGCGGGGAGGCGGCACCGCCCGCGCGCGGGGCCTGTCCAATGGGGGAGAGCGGAGCCCTGTCCAATGGGGAGGCCCCGACGGGACCTGCGCGCGCCGCGCCGCCGGCAGGGGGCGCTGTTGGAGCGCGGTGGGGCCTGGTCGGGATCGGGGATCGGGCACCGTGGTCGGGGTTCGGGCACAGGGTTTGGGGATCGGGCATGGGAATCGGAGGTCGAGGACAGGGCATCGGGATCGGGGATCGGGAACCGGCAACCGGGATCGGGCACAGAGAACGGGCATCGGGCACCGGCAACAGAGATTGGGCACCAAAATCGGCCACTGGTATCAGGGATAGGGGATCGGGCACCGGGATCGGGGATCGGGCACGGGGGCTCCCTACCCTGCCCTGCCCTCACCCGCACGGTGTTCGCGCCGGCGAAAGACAGCGAGAAAACAGCCAAGGGCTGGATCTGCCAGCACGGATAACCAGCTCCCGGTGGTAGTGCCGCTGGATGTGGAGATTGAAGTATTAGTAGCCTTTTTTAAACAAACAAACAAACAAACAAACAAACAAACAAAAACACGGTCGTTAAGTTCTTGTCTGAGTGCTTTAATCCGCATTTTATTGGAAGTGCTTTAGCACAGGGGTTTGGGAGTTCCCATAGATCCCTTTTATCCTCCCTTGGGGTCGCAAGACTCTGGGACAGTTCCTGCAGTGCGTGACTAAATGCAAGTGACACTTTATACTGTGACAATTAAGGTAGAGATATTAATAAGCTGATGGTATTGGAGTCTGTGGCAGAGTACAATAACATTCAAAATTGTTACAGTTCACGTTAGAAACTACTGAAATACAGTAACCAGTAAATCTCCGCTCCAGAGCTCCTCTCCTGAAAGTAGCCACTGCAGATGAGTTGATCAGTTGTGTTACTCCCTGTTTTCTGTTCAGCATCCAAAATAAACAGTATTGTGTTTACAGACTTACAATCTTCAGAGACATTTGATGTAATTCAGGCCTCTTGATATTACACACATGCACAATATTAACAGGAGTTTGCTTTAAGACTGTGTATTTTTCTACCATAGTTTTGTATTTGTAGCTCAAGCCACTAATGATTCCTTTTCATGTCTAGTGGTGGGGTGGGGGAAGGAGGACTGAAACTTTTTTACTAAGCTGAAAGCCTATCACGAGGTGAGTTGTTACAACCCATAAGGAGCTTTGTTAGTCTGATTATTAGAAGGAACACAGTTGTAGTGGACAGGAGGAGTATTGATGACTTTGTGCAGTCACTTTCCACCTTATTGAGAAGAGTCCACATGCAACACTAGTGACAGCAGCCTCTAAATGCCTTCACAGCATTCCACAAGTGTCCAGAGTTTTTGTCTGGTCTGACAAGAATATTCAGCTTCAGTCATCAGCTTAAAAGCAAGTAAACCATTGCAAACATTGTAAACAGTGATGACCATGCAGAAGAGAAAATTACCTGCAGAGAGATGCCTAAAATAAATGTAACAATAACGTGGCCTGAAGTAATATTGTTGAATGAGTAAATGTAGCAGGGAATACCTAGAGGGTCTGCAGAGAGAATGATTTTGTCTGCATGCACACATTGGAAGTGCAAAGTGAATCAGCTTAAACTGAAGGAAAATGGAAGCACAAGATCAAGTTAGAATAAACTGGCCATGACAAAAAGCTAGGCTTGAGGATAGAGGGTTCCTCTTGCTGGAATATTGTTGTTCTGGAGTACCAAAGGCAGCAGAAAGGATTAAAAGCCAGCTCATCCTTAGAAATTTTTTTGCCTTTTTTTTTGGCAGTACTTGCTATATGTATGTTCTTCCAAAGCTTAATAGACCAGCAACTTGTCTCACTATGGGCCAACAAATATGACAGTAAATACTCACTTTAAAAGATTCAAAGGACTATTTTACACAAATATGACAGTAAATACTCACTTTAAAAGATTGAAAGGATTGTTTTTCGGCCAAAAGTCTTGTTTAAGCAACAGAAGAAGTTTAAGAGGAGAAATGCCTGAATACTGAAGTTTGAGGCAAAAAGTAAAATAGATTTTATGGCACATCTTCATAATCTTTTGCAGGCTAATTAGTATCTATGTCCACAATATGTTTTTGATGCATGATTGAGTATTTGATGTGCCTAGTTGAATCAAAATTACCACTCCCACCATCAGATTAGAAACCTGAGGAATTCACAGCATCTCTTTGGACCAGTGTTTGCTATTTGCAAATTTACAGACCTAAGTGATGGCTGACTGGGAGCTTCTTACTTGCATTTAATACATTTGATGTACTGCACTGTTCCCTTTTTGAGATCATGAACAGTCACATGTTTAGTGACTAGCTGTAGACTAACACAGTATGGAAAGTCCATTGAATTTTGTGGAAAGTACCATTCCTCTGTGCCTCCAATCCCTTCTGTGCCTTGCGCAAACTCTTTTATTCTAGGATTTAATATTTATTTTATTCTGGGATTCAAGTTACATTTCTTGTTGTTACAAGTCACCAAAAAGTTCAAATTTAATATCCAGTTATATTAAGAGATGTGAAGAAGCTGTCGGGTTGGCAGTTCTCAAAGAAGCATATTCAAATGGCATTTTCCCAGCAGCTTTAGCCTGTATAATTCCAAGTGGCACGTTTCTATAGCCTGGTTTGACTTTCGTTTCAAATATTAGCACAAGTAATTTGAAATCCTGCTGGATTTTTTTTTTTTTCAAAAGCTATATTCTCATACAAAACATGCTTTCATGGTGGCTCACAAATGTTGAATGCCGGCCAGTTCTGCTTCATTGTTGCTGTCCATCACCATCCTTGTCCATACATTCAGGTGATGGATCCAGAAGACAGAAGTTACTCTGGACAGACTGCCTGACCAGGCTTATCGCACAGCCACTGTGTCAGTATGAGGTGCAGTCTGTGCAAGGGCACTCAGAGCTGGGAACTTGGAAACCATGAAGAGCTAAGCTGCTGTCTCAGGGTGCCACAGGTGAACCTGGAGAACTGACTAGCACTGAGAACTGTGAGCCAAGGGGAACCGGTGAGCTTGAAAACGCACATGCAAAGGCTGCAATGAGGAAGAAGGATATTTTTGTTGTGTGATTCTGCCTCATTGCCTCACAACAAAAGATTAACAGACATCTTGCTATTTGTACAGCAGGACCATATTAACAAAGCACATTCTCAGCTGTATGAACAGAAGCCCACGAGCAGATAACGGGTATATTAGATAAAGGGATTCAGAGTAATGTTGGTAAATACCACTGCGGGTGGAAATAGAGCTCTGTGCAGAAGTTTGAGCGTGTCTGATCTCAAAACCAGGAACTGTTGAATTTTGGGAAAAAGCTTGCTTTCTGTTTGACCCAAGCATGCACTGACCTGATATGTCAGCTCACTTGTCTCCCAAGACTGGCCATTTGAGGGAAAAAGAATGGTTTAGTGAGACACAGTAGCTGGCCAGAATAATCCTTCGCCTAAGGACTTGGTGTCTGTTGCTGGAGGCGCTGTATTTTTCCACATGCATAGAGATGCTGTGAGTCCTAAGGACAAAAATTGTCTGTGACTGTGTCTATTCTAGAATAGGGGCTATACTACAACTGATTTGCAACACAAAAGATGGGAGTAAAACATTTATCCATCCAATGCTGAAAATCCGATTGCATGGCAAGAACCGTGTAACAATGATGTAAGTTGCATAATGTTGCCTCCTAATCTGTTGAACCTGTGGGTTTCAGACATTAACCATTCTATTTAAAGTCTTTGGATTTGTCTGTCACTCATGATAACTCACTGCTTTGTTAACACTGACAGCAAGGAACTTGAAAAACACAGAGTTCGCTTCAGACACTTCAGTCACTACTGAGGGATTGGAAATGTTCTTTACTTAAGCCAGAGGAACAACAGTAGCAGCAACAGAAACACCCTGTTTGTTGCTTAATCTTCATCTGCATTTTTTCTTTTGACCGAAGAACTAAAATTTATGCAATTGTGTTCAAAATGCAGCAGTGATTCTGCCTTTATTCTGATGAAAATTATTTAGTCTGATGAAAATTATTTAGTCTGATGAAAATTTTTCCACAGAGCTGACTGTTGTTCTTTAGTGCCTCTCTCCTACACATTTCCCCAAAAAAGAGATACTTTCCATAACATCATTTACTTCTCAGAATCACAGGATTTCCAGAATAATAATGTTTGTCCACTTAAACTCTTTTTTTTCTTCACAGCCTGGAGACACTCTGTAAAAAAGCACTGTTAGGAACATTCTTAAAGTAACATTCTATCCCAACTGCCTCATTCTAACTCCTGTATATACACTTTTATTTTTGGCATAACTTCACAAACAAGTTACAGTGAAACAAAGAGAGTTGTGACATTGCAAAGTAACTGCTACATCACAGAAATACTGGTTTGCATGTTTTCATATACTGTTAATACCAGGAAGTGTTCTTCCTCTTTCTCCCTTTCACTTTGGGATAATTACCAGCAATTTTGAAAAAAATAAGTGTAGATGATGATACATATTATGAGTAGAACCTTATTTCTTTACTCAGTCTTACAACATTAAAACCTTTTTTGAATCTGCCTTGGAACTAATTTCAACTAAGTTATATAAGGGTACTTACATTATAGTATTTTTAATTTCGAGAAGATGAGACATACTGGAGTAGGACAAGTATCGGTACAGACTGGGGCTTTGCTTCTGAAGTCTCACCCAGGCTAGTCTAAGTGACTTACATTAGCCTTTCTTTCAAGAGAGAAAGCCTTAGGAGGCTGAAGATTGGTCTGCAACTGCACAGGTGTGCAGTTATAATTCATCACTTGCAAAAACATTTTACTTCACACAGATACAGTAGCAGGACCTAAGCCTCTGGCACAGATCAAATTATGCCGGCAGATATTATTGGGAGACAGCTTTTGATCATCTTGGTTGCATTCATTACTACAAAGTGTTACTAATTGGAAAGAAAGATTGGTACTTTCAAATGAGTAAAGTTGCCACCTTTAATGGTGGGTTAGCAATTCCTTCTCCTAATGAGAACTATAAACAAATATGGGTGCATTGAATTCTCATGAAACAATGTTTGCTTGCTCCAGCTCAGGAACTGCTGAGTGCTGGCAGGGTAGCAGGTGTTAGACTATGCTGCTGCAGGCTGCCTCCAGCCAATTTCCATCAAGCTCAGATGAGCATGTTGTTTAAGCCTACATATATTTAGCAAACTTTAAAAGTTGTAGCTTATTTCTAAATGCAATTAATAATTTGAAGGTTCACATAAATTGTTAGAGCTGGTGAAGGTGATGATCTTGCCTGTCTTCCCATCCTCCCCATTTCCCCTGGTGCTAACACGAATGCCCACACAGCCACTCTTCAAGTTTCTTTATTTATTCTCCAGTAGACCAGCTGAGTTTACCCTTTGGCCAGCCAGGCACTTGTGCTGGCATAAGCATGCTGATGGGAGGAATGTGGAGCAGAAAAATATCCAGCTTTCCATTCAGACCTCTACTGTCAGTAAAAAAGTGAAAGACCAGTAAGATGTAAAAAATGCTGGGAGTAACAAGTACTGCCTGCTTGGGCATGTACTGCTGTGTGCAGAGTTTGGCCTCCAGACACAGTGACTGCCTTGGTGTGAGCCAGCCCTGTGCAGAGTAGTCATAATCTGCTGAAAGGGGAAGCACCAATACATCCAAGCATTGTCAGCTAAAAAAAATAACTCTTCACGCACTGCACTGTTCATCTTGTCCATGCCACCATGGGCTGTGAAACAACAAGCCATCCTGCTGCTTGGGCAGCACTCCCTGACCGCATGTCACATCACACCATGCACTGTTTCTCTGATTCACAAAATCTCTGTGTGCTCAATTCTTTGTTTAGCTCTTAGAGGTTGGTTGCAAGAGATTGTGGTCTGAGAAAATACACTGAAGTACTAGTTTGGTTGCCTAACTTGGCTCTGGTTGCTTTTATGCTTGTAAAAGCTAACTTCCTTCTCAGCTGCTTTTGGTTTTATCTGTTGCAAATAGATCTCGCATGTTGCACAAGAAAGTCACATGGAACTTTATAAAGGTATTCTATGAGATCATGTGTAAGGGTCATCTCCTTTTTGAAACAGTTTAGAGTGAACATCTGAGGTAGTGAAATACAGCATGTGACATTCATTCACTTCTTTCATAAAAGAAAAAAGCAAATATTTGTAAAGTGTAAACACATTTTCAAACACAATCATTTCATCACTGGTTTGAAAGTTTGGTACAAGGCTTCTGATAGTATCGTGGCCTCCTCATGGCATTGGGCTAATAACAAAGTAATTACAATCATTAAACCTATACTTGGAGCCTGTGATCGCAACTCGATAACCTGAAGCACGTTACAGTAACAAGTAACTGAAAAGTTTGTGCTAATTTCAAAGCCCTTGCCTAAAATCAGATTCAAAAATCAAAATCTATCACTGAATAAAGGCAAGTATAGTAGGTTGTATTATCCTGGTATGCTGTGTAAGTAATTTTGTAACTGTAAAATGCAGCTGAAAATACAAAGAGCAAGTGCAAAACAAAACAGGTGAACCTCAGTGATAAGTACCCTTTCAAGTGGTATCTGCTAAAATATTGTAGGTAAGGGCCACAATGTCCTCCGTGGCTTTTTAGCTTTAGAGCTAAACAAGAGTTTCTGTTTTTAGGACTACCCAGTGGAAACTTCTCTACGCTATATGTCTCTTGGAAGCTGAGAAGCATGCACAGAGAATTCACTTGTATCAGCTTGTACTGCTGATGTAGATCTGGCCCGTCACAGGGAGAGAAAAGATTGTGAGTGAACTGGTTTTAGTACTGATTATAATCTTGAACTCTGAGTTTTTATTAAAGGCCTCTAGAAGTCAATGCTCCAATTAGCTGTACTTTTACAGGCCACTTTGCATTCAGCAAGCCATTTTAAAGTCGTAAGAAAATTGCCAGCTGAGCATGAAGTTTCACAGATCTCTGTTGAAAATCTGGTCAAACACCATAATTATGGTATTTTTTCAGTGTTTCCTGCTTCAGTGTCAGTAATGATACATCCTATCCTAGGTGGTGAAAGGAGGCAGATTTCACATGTCTGGAAACTATTGCCTGTTCTTAAACTCTCACAGTAAGTTTAGCTGAATTAGTTCCACTCTTAGAAAACAATCAAGCAAGAAGTTTTAAGGATGAAGTAAGTCCAAACTGTACCAGTCTTCCAATGTAACGTACAGTTTGTTCTCTCTTTCTTCTTTCAGAAGGGTTCATGCATTAACAGAGATGATTTATTCTTGGCTATAAGGGTGCACCTCTGAGAAGGAGAAGTACCTCGCTCTTTAAATCCGAGGGGTTTTGGTCATTTGGAAAACATGACAGTGCAGAGGGGAGATGTCAGGACAACTTACTCATGCCTGCGTGTTTAGCAATATCTTGCCATTTCTCCTTGTCAGCAGTTTCACAGATCGGATGCACAACACACTCTATAGGATCTGGTTTTTTCTGGTTCTGGAAATACTGTGTTATGGATAAGCCTACATCCAATGGAGTAAAAGCCTCAGGTCACAGCAATGCCAGAGGAGATTCAGTTGAATCTTGTTGTAAAGAACAAGAAAGTAACAATATCAGTCTCACAAATGCCAGCATTTGTCAGTTTCATCTCTAGACTGCTTCAGAAGATTATTGACAGATGTGAAAGCATACAGTAAGACAGAAGAATTCACTTCTTCCAAAGCAGCATCCATGCAGCACAATTATACTGGATTTATAGATCAAACACTAAACTACTATTAAACAGGATATCTGGAAATCTGCCATGCTACTCTAGGACTAGGTTGTAGTTTGAATAGAGATCATATTAATGTGTGAGAGGGGCAATTATAGAAACAGAAGTTCATTCTATGTGGTAAAAGAAAAGACAATAGTATGTGCCATAGAAAAGTGTGTTAATGAGACACATATTTCCAGTAAAAGAAACTTCGAACAAAACTATGCCTTAGAGCAAAGCATATTGCACAGCAGATCATTTTTGCCTTTGAGCTAGCATGTCTTGACAAGTGGATTAAGTGGGATGATTCAGGGTGCTCCCTGATGCTTCCAGCTCATTGTCACAGGGCAAATCAGTTCTCTTGCTTTGCAGCTAATAGTGTAGATGTTCCAAATCTGACGCTATTAGATACTGCTTCTTGTCCCCATCTTACACATTGAGATAGGCTGCATCTACCACAGCCATATCTTTAGTTTATATTTATTCTTATAGTTAAGCCTGAATTGTCAAATGGATGCATATAAACAGATAATTTTTAGGCAAAATGTTAGTAGTGATGCCTGACTTATTAATATCTCCCTTAGTTACCTCTACATCTTGGGTTCTGAAATATTGTTTTTGCTTTAGTTCTGATCATTGTGCTTACTCTGGCAGTATAATTACTAGCCCTTCATCATTCCAACAATATCCTTAATAGTATCAGGCTTTAAAGACTCAAGTTGAAGTTAATGGTTTTGGTTCCCTTACAAAGTGTTGTTTACAAGAAGTAGTGTCAGGCAGACATATTCTTTCTTCCAGTAGCTGTCAAATCATAGGGAATAAAAATAAACAGCTGTATTCCTTTATTCCTTTTAGAAGTATTGTTATTTTTTAAGCAGAGAGTTTCCTTTCTAATACCCTGACTTTAGTGTTTTGCCAGACCCTGACCAGATTATTTTCCTTAGGATGGACTGATTTTTTTCCACCAGGAAGTATAAATTTCTAACAAAAGCTTCGAACAGAGCTAAATAACCCAAATACCTAGTTCCATGGAGCAGCCTTGCACAGTAAATAGTTGTGGTACTGTCAACATATTTGTGTTACTGCAGCTCTACCATCTGTTTGATAGATAATGTTGTAGGCAAGATCAATGCCTAACATAATTATGTCAGTAGAAACCTTGCTGTAATGTAGACATAATGGCCCTACAATATACTTCCTAGGGCATTCCCCAGACAAGGACATGGCATCTATATCATCTTTCATCTGCAACCTCAGCCTGATTTCTGGCAGTCTGCAAAACCCCTCTCACCTTGCAAGAAGTCATGATGGGGATTTTCTTAAAAGAATGCTGGATTGATTTTTCCCTGACATTGTCTGTAAAGACAGCAAGCTGAGTTTCTGTAAGGACAGCAGTGCAGAGGTTTAATGGTGTGAAGGGGTGTCCTTGCACACCTAAATAGGGCTGCCCCTATGTAGACACCAAATGTGTTCCTTCAAGCACATAGTGAAGATTATTTTAGTCAGGAGGATGCATAGGAGAGATGGGGAAGGGAGAAGGATGCTGTTTTATATAGCACTGTAGATGCCAGATCAGCAAAATCATTAAAAATAGCAGAAGGACACAGGAAGCAGGGAATATATTATAAGGTAGCTCAGTGCTTAAGGAACACCCTGGATGTGAATTTAGACTGTGTATTTTCATTTTATAGTATTGTCTGGTAAGATGGAGCATGTTCACTCAAGATGCTAGACAGATGCTTTAGGAACAAGCATATTCTCTGAAGACTCAGTGCCAGCTTTTATATCAGTGGGAGTGGTGAATCACAAGGAACCTGCTGGCAATATTTTCTTTCCAAGACCAAGACCTCATTTCGCCCTAAACTAATCTTGACCTAGTCTGAAAAAAACCACTCTCTCTCATAGCCTAAAACCACTATGAGATGTGCATGTGTAAGGAAGAGGTGCGCATATGAGCCAAGCAGTCATAGACTTGATCACCTGTGTATATTTTGAGAAGGTTGTCAGTGGCCCTCGTGCACCACCCTCCTATTTGAATATAATACCATTAAGCTTTTCCTAATCTACATCCATATGCAGTCCTTCACCTCTGAGGAGTTTCACCTACTGTTCAGTAGCAGCAGTGCAATCCTCCAGAAGGACTTGTGTTTAAGGAAAGACTGGACATGGCGCTTAGAGCCATGGTCTAGTTGACATGGTTCATAGTTGAGTCATGGGCTGGACTCGGTCATCTCAGAGGCCTTTTCCAACCTAATTGATTCTATTGTTCTGTGACTTTTGAGATGAAAAAAAGGCTTGAATCTTACTCACAATGTTGTCAAATCCTGGGAAAAGGCCACAAGACTTTTAACAGGCTAGATCCAAGGAGAAAGGAGACTCCTAGAAGAGACTGATTTTCTTGAATGTTCCTGCAGTTTTTAACAAACCAGGATGAGAATGCAACTAGTGAGATTTAATAGACGATTAGGATTTAATGGACAGGCAGGTCACAAGGATAACTACATTCCTAGGAAAAACTTCTGTTGAAAAAAAATGCAGATTTCACACCAAACTGCAGCAGGGAGGAGAATTTTCTAATGGATCTTTTAGCAGAACTTAAAATAAGGATTCCAACACACTTCGTCATATTCCTAATATTTTTATTCATTATGTATGTATGTATATATGTATATATGTATGTATGTATGGCTTGGCTTCTTGAACAAAGATTTGGGCAGGGCTCTCCCCATGTGGGTGTGCCCTTCCAGCCTGCGCAGTGGATTTTTCAGGTGAGACGCAGCGTGTGCAGAACTGGCTCCACTCTTTAACTCCTAAAGTTCATCTGCCACAGCCAAGCGAGCTTGGATGGTGACAGTGAAGTCCTTAGGACCAGAACCTACAGCCCTCGGTATTGCCAGGAGGTCTCCCATCCAAGTACTGACCGGGACTGACCCTTCTCAGCTTCCCAGATCTGACAGGATCACTTGATATCATATCACAATTGAAATCAAGAATGCCAAGTATGAGAAAAACTGATAGAAGATACAGACTATCCTTTATTAAGCTTTCTATGTGTGTTAGCTGATACAAAGAAATAGGCTAGAAAAAAAAAGGTAGAGAGAAAAGATACAACTACACTAAGTGCAGCGTGTTGCTTGGGGGTAGTCAAATATATATTTCTTTTGAGATATTCTTTGTGATACAAGCAAAACAGAAAATCACAGTATACATCAGAAAGGAGAAATAAATGTGTTTGCCTCTCAAATTACAATGATATTACTCTATGCTTCATTAATAGGATATAAACAGGGAAATAAAGATTAATGAGTCATATGATAAAATTAATGCTATGGAAATATTTGACAGCTGTATTGGAAAATTATAGGCTTTTGTATGCAAGTAACTGCCGTAGATGATGCAGTCTCAGAAAGAAGGATGAATAAATTTTCAGTACTCACAGCAAAAGTTAAGGCATTGTAGAAACCCATTACATCCATCCCAGTAAGGCAACCAGGAAAGCACACATTACCATCTCAACTTGGATACACATCACTGATGACTTACTACTTAGGTAATAAAATTATGTCAGTGCAAGTATTATAGCAGGATTCATAAAAATATATGGAGGTCGCAGGGCATAACAAACTGTAAAGGAGAGAAGAAAAATATATGAAATATGCAACCTGCAAAAATTAGTAAAGTGGACAAATGCAGTTCTGGACATGCAGAAGCCAAACTCTAAAGTGTGTATGGTCCAGCAAAGATGGTGTTATAATGTTGTGTCCTGAGGATGTAATTACACTAGCAGAGACTCTAATAAAAAAAAAAAAACATGTAACAGCACACCATAAATCTGTGTTCATCGAAGATAAAATATTAAAATTGAAGCTCATCATAAGTGGTCAGGATTTTAAAGAAATAATAGAGGATTAAAAAGTTACCTGAGAAACATACATTCCCAGATATTATCCACTGTACTGTTTACTGGGAAGTACAGTACTAAAACAGATTTTCCAAAGTTTAGGCTTTGCCCAAGGATCCAAGCTTGGCTCTGCTGAACTATGCCTTAAAACATAGACCATCCCTAGGAGAGCTGTTAATTAACATCAAAGAGTAGCCAGAAACAATTCTTTAACAAAACCAGCAAAAAACATAATTTGCCTGAATTAATTAAAAACTTCAAGATGAGATTTACATGCACCACAGCATATGGTAGGCTCAGAGGGCTATCGTTACTGAGGAACCTACTTATACCCCTGTGAAACACAAGCTTTTTGAATTACAGTCTTTCAGGATCAAGCTGCCATTTCCTCTTCATCCTTAGTGGCTGACATGAAGGAAGAACATGTAGCAGCAAAATAAACATGAAGTGAAAAAAGTGTAGAAATCTGTTTCTACCAGCTCTCACATGAAAAAGGAGTCAACAGCTGCAGCAAGCAGAAAGGAGGAAGTGCCTCTCAGGGATCTGCTCCTTCAAATACACTCTTGAAAGGGTTCCTAAGCAGTCTGAAGTCAGTTAATACTGAAAATGCTGACGATGCAAGCATTTTTCTGTTAATGTCAAAGGATAGGCTTGCCATCGTTAAGAGCGAGCAAGGACTAGGTTCAAAAGACCATGGTGCTGCAGATAATCCAGGTGAGGAGAGATCTCAGGAGGTGCCTGGTGCAAGACATTGCTCCTAGCAGGGTCAGACAGGGGGTAGGACGAGGTTGCTCAGGGAGGGAGGGAGCCTGTACAGTCCCGGTGCAAGCTGAGCCACTGCTCATCTGTCCTCCTGGGGATAAGGTTTCCTTTCTAATGCCAGCAGGGTGGTCTCTCCTGTCCCTCACCTGCCCCCTGTGCCCATCACCTGCCCACTGTGCCTCACTGCCCCCAGCTCCCTGACAGTCCTTTACAGGCACTGGAAGCTGCTGTTGGATGCCCTCAAGGCCCTGCCTTGTCCAGGCTGAGCCAGTCCTGGTGTGCCAGCTGCTGCATGAAGTGCTGGAAGCCCATGGCATATACTCCACAGGTCACATCCACAGAGTCTCTCCCATTTGCTGTAGTGTGCTCATGGCCATTTGAACCATGAGCTCAGCTATGGGCCTGCTTCCTTAAGAAACTTCAAAAATCTCCATATTCCCCTTGTAAACACTGAAAATTTTGGAGGAAAAAAATCCAATGGATAAAAGTAATACAGAGAGCAGTATTATTTTAGTAGTATTAATTCTGCATTTATAGACTTGTATTTGAGGACTTGGAAGCACCTTGCTGAACAGACCTAAAATATTCATGCCCTATCATTTCCCATGGCAAATATGATCTGAAGCACAAAGGAATTCAAAGTCTCATGGTAGAACACTGCGGTCCACAGAATATGAGAAATGCTGTGAGATAATAGGAAAAGATGGCTCAGTGGTCTTCCACTGAGAACAGTTAAGAAAAATCAGCATTCACTTCAGTGAAGAGTGGGAAATGGGCTGGAAGGAATATATCTCAGGCATATTCAAGGCCAGCTAAGGTGACATCCACATGAAAAGAAAAAGAAATTGCATAAGCAACAGCAATGTGTCTGTTCAATGATGAAAGAAAAGCCATTTAGCAGCCAAAAAACATAAATAGTGAAATTAGTGTGGCTTGTGGCTGTACAATAAATATTACACATTTCAGAGTCTTTTGTAGTTTGAACTGCATCTGACACTGATTTTGCTGTTGTGTATCTGTGTGATTATGTGCAGCAAGGGTCGTTGTTATGGTGCTGTCACCCAAAGTTATGAAACATAGAAAATGTCACTGTGTCAAATTTGTGTGTCCTCAGGTGCAAAATTAATAAATCAGCCTCTATATTTAAAACGTGTGTGTTGATATGAACAAAGGTGACAAACTAATAGGTAGCTTGTAAAGGGCATATCCTCAGATTACCTTGATTAGCACGCAGCTTGTTTACTACAGTGCAACAGAAATTTTGTGGATGTGATGGGTGCACTGCAAAGCCACAGAAGAGTACAAATGAGTACATCAAATTACTGGGGACACAATTCACATGACCTTCAGGTGCTCAGCATGTGCATTAAACTCATTTACGTAGAGGTAGAGAAGTATAGGCAGCTTTTAACAGAGAGCAACCACCTGTAAAATAATCTGGTTTGATTCAGTCTGTAGGCCACCAGATTTTTCCCGTGCCCATGGCACATTTGTAAGGAGATTCAAAGCAGCAAGAAAGGGAGCTGCAAATAAGTCTGAAAAGACGTGACAGGCAGGTTTATGCTACTGCCTGCTGCTGCAGTGGGACCTGTCAGCAAAGCATTAGAAGGTAAATTTATAAAAAACTTACATTCTAATAATGGCACCTGTAGTGTTCCAACCAGCTTAGGCCAAGGGCCCACGTATGTCACTTAACAGTGGTAATGTTAAGAAGGAAAGGACATACTTCACTCTCTGTTCAGTTAGTTTAGTCCTGTCCAGTCTTGTCAGAGGCTCCCAGGGGGACAATATTTGCAATAGACAGGCAAACAAATACCATCTCAGAGAGCACTACAGGGAGCTTCTCCTCCCCCTTTACTGGCAGAATCCCAGGCATATTGCCTTGTAAGGTGTTCCACCAAATTTATTTACTTCAACATCTGTCAAATGCACACCCCAAGTCGGATGTCACTTACCTGATTTACATGAAAGAGGATCATGTTCTTATTTTGTGTATATTTAGTATTTATGGAAGAGTTTGGAAAATTTCCAGACCCATCTCTCAGTTCCTGTCACTGATAAATAAAATGCACACTTGACCAAAATTAGATCACATATCTTAAGATGGAATTAAATTATCTGCAGATATTTTTGTTACTAGATTTCTCCACAAGTTATAAACTGACAGCTGATACGTTTAGTGAATGATTTGCATTGCGCTTTAATTTCCATTCTTCTCCCTGTCATCAAACCAGTGGGCAATATACAATTGTGCAGCAAGTCTGCTCATTTTTCCTTTTTTTATAAAACTTTAAATTTCTTCCAATTTAATTATTTTATTTAATACAATATTATGCAAAGTGGCCTTACAGCAATTACTATTTGCCAAACTTAAAATGGTTTTATGTTCTTTATGTGATGCATCTTCATTAAAAAAAGAATGAAATGATAGCATTTAAGTCAGAGTCCCATAAATTAAACGGTTTCAAAACTATAACAAGTTTTGAGTTAACATGGAAGTCACAGAATATGAAATTCAAGCCCAATGTTTTTTTTACCCCCCAAGCAATATCTACATGCTTTTAGCTTTGTTAAAGAGTTCTCGAGGGTTCTAATTTCTTGGGCTTGAGCCATTTCTTTGCTTACAGTTTTTTAAGTTATTGATCATGATAGTTTTAAAACTGTGCAAGCAGTACTGAAACCAAGGTCTAATACTTCACTGGAATTTTCCTGAGGATAGTTATTTTTATTTACATGTATTTCAATCATTCAGTGGAAAATCACAGTTGCCACAGTAGGTTTTATCTATGGCAAAAAATAAATCTTTGATTTTAATGGTTTTGATACATTGTTTTGAAGCTTCTCTTACTACATAGCACATTAAAATAATGAAATATTGATTTGTCAAATAGTTACTTGATGTTAATGCAAAAACCATAGTGCTACATCTCAGAAAAAAATCCATTTTATATTAGATAGTACTTCTTATGTAATGTGAAAACACTGTGAGTTCTAGAATGGTAAAATCTTGTTACCCAAAGAGAGATGTGCTGTTGTTTGAATCACCTAGCAATGACATAATTAAGCATTCATATCTCTTCATAGTTCAAGTTACCATTGTTGATTGCTATGCATTCTGAAAACATGCCAAGTAGCATGCATTAGTGTTGACTCATGGCCTCTTTCACACAAAACCACACACGTGGATGTACATATCTGCACAAAAATACCCAGAGAAATAAACAGGATTGTTCAATATTTATATGGAACTCAAGAGCAGGAAGGAATTTCCTGGATTATCTGCCAGTTTTAGGCTTTTGAGCGCTAATTGTTTAGTGAGTTAGTTATTTAATTCCTTTCCCCTCTGGACTAGTATATTTAAACACAGACTATGACTATGTTTGATTACTATCAGTTTTATTTCTCTATCCTTCTGTGGTGAGACAGGATCTTTCTATTTTTATTTAGAAAGAAGATAATGTGTATATGCAAGTACGGAATACATGTTTCTCTTTTGCCTTGTGACTGTATTTGCTACTTGTTTCTTTGCAATGTACCTCAGAAAAAATAGAGATACTTGATGTAGAGTTCAAAGGAAGATTCCTCGTAGACATGGGTATTTTTTAAAGCCCTGCAATGTATTTACGAGTGCCACTGAATCACAGTGCAATGAAAACTCAGCAGTTAATGTACAGAATATGCCACTGGAATTGCAGAAAAGCAATTTATTTCTCTTCCTCCAAAATACGTTTAAGGGCATCATCTTTACAACACAGTCTACTACAACCTGTTACAATTTTTTACATGTGAGCTGCCTGGTTTTGTGGGATACAGCTTTGTAGAGCTGTTTTTAATTTGCCATGTTGGCATTTTAATCGCTCTATGGTTCAAGCAGATTATGTGGTTTTAAATCATTACTGAAAACCTACCAGAATAAACTGCTTACGAGAACATATACCTGACATGGAAGAAACCAATATTGCCTGGATCTGAGTCTGTATTTACAAAGTGATGCAGTGTATCAAAGCTTCTTGATGTCTGTTTTTATTTCATGTTGCTTATCTTTTCTCTTAAGTTTGTTTCTTTATTAGGTATGTGCTTCTGGTACAACAGAATCCCTTTTGTTCACACATTCAGGGAAAAAAAAAATCCTATTAGTTGCTCCATGGGCTTAGAACAACACTGTGAAAAAATCACCTCCCAGGTTTCACACATGCCTTACCTCACATAGCATTTCTCCATTGCTCAATCAAGTCCTACAGGGCTACTGCAATACAAGCAATAAACTGTAATAACCAAAGCATTGCAGCACTGTGGGGCACTGAGTAACCTTAACTTTCACTAGAAACATGTTGAATGTGACTGGATTAAGGCCTAAATGCTTTAAAAAGCTCCTGGTACCATTCAGTTGCTCAGACAGGGATTACAACTACTGCAGGCAGTTGCAAAGTGGTAAAT
>JAOXXN010000375.1:157991-174274 GCA_026770055.1 Myrmophylax atrothorax
AGAAATAGAAATAGAAATAGAAATAGAAATAGAAATAGAAATAGAAATAGAATAGAATAGAATAGAATAGAATAGAATAGAATAGAATAGAATAATTCATGGTGGCTGTGCTTTATGATTTTGACCAAGGAGTGCAAAGGACAAAAATACAGCCATTATTGAAGTATTGCCTGTTTTGTAGATTTATTTGCCTTTCATTTTTTACTTGACTTCTACTGAGTTCTGTGTTATTTTTGTAATCTGTATGTTCATCCCATGTGTATTTGCATGTGTTTATATATATTACTTTATAAATATGTATGTGTGCACACACATGCTGCTGCATTCACCCTTGGATAATAGCTGGCAATTAGGTGTACTTGTGCCCTTGCTGCGAGAGATGTAGGGTAAATAAAGCTTGTACCAGTTGTGCAGGGTAATGTGTTAGTCCTGATGTAGCTGTAGCAGAAAGTGTAGCAAAAACTTTGTATGTCAGTACAGAAATACATCAAGAAGGTGGAGTGTAAGGGAAATAATTGCTTTAGAGGTGCTGTGCCATTTAAGAGGTCAAGGCCCTTGCTCGTTTGCTTTCCTTCTGTTGAGAGTAATTCCTCAGTACCAGGCTTGGATTTTGAGTTGTGCATATCAGGCTTTCACTTTAAAAAGGAACTGGAATAGTTCATATAATTGTATATTCTATTTTCTGTTAAAACTCCATGCTTTTAAAGCAGTGTTATTCTCAAAAATCTGGTAATCTTTAAAGAAATACTGATTTAGAAATAAGAGCTGACATCGTATTAAAAGAATGGGTAGAATGTGTGTGAAAACCCAGTACTGCAATGCAAAATCACAGGTTTTTTTCACAGGACTGAAACACCTTTCACTCCCTAATTTCAGGCTTGTTTTGCTCAGTCAGCAGCAAGTGAGATCCATGGTCATGCAGCTTGGACTAGTTCTATCTTGTTTATTTGTGTAACAGAAGAACAAAGCTTTGTTTAATAAACATTCCAAGAACATGATAATATCACGTTATCTGCTTGTCTCACTGTGCAAAGGCAACTTTCTTGTAAATGTTCTAGGGCATTCTTAAGGTGAAAGGCTTTTATCATTTGCCAGCATAGAGGCTCTGCTTGCTTCAAATGTCATCTTGAGGTTTTAATATTATTATGATTTTTCAGAATATTTTTTTAGGAATTCTTTCCTTGTTCAACTGTGTGGCACCTTTTTTTGTCCCACCTCCGCCACCCAAGGGACAAATAACGTAGTCAAGAGTATGTATATAAAAAATTCTTACACTCTAAAATTACTTTTTGTCTTGTGCATAATAGAAGACTAGAATTACCTCTTTTCTCAGTTTCCATAGCTTATCAAAAAGCTTGTGTCAAAAGGGAAAGGGGTGATGTGAGCTTTGGTGGATGTCTTGCTGTAACAATTAGATAGTCATTGGTAGGCAGAATTCATTTTTGTTACCTCAGAGAGGCTGTTGGGTTGGCTGGAAAGTATTGCTTAGTCCTGAACACAGTATTCCAGTATGTACTAGGTGAAAATACACCATACCATTTTCTACAGTGAAAAAGAAAACCTGAAGTGTAAAATTAGTCCAGCAGTTAAGTTTGTGAACTTGGTTTAGAGAACATGCCCTTACGGGATATTCCTGCTTGGAAACCTCATTCCAAGCTGCAGTCTGGGGTCCAGCGAGGGTGTAAGGAGGATCTGACATCTCTGCACAGGTACTAGTGGATGAGTTGCAGGGTAGACAGCAAAGACCCAAAGGAAGGACCCCTTAGGAGAAGGGCCCTGCTGGGTGTCAGGTCAGTGTGAGCTGTAATGGGAGTGGTAGGAAACAGTAGGAAAGGGACCCTGTTGCAGTTTCATTTGCCGGACATCTTGGTCACCTTCTTACTCAGACGCTTTTCTTTGTTGCAGTGTGGAACTTCCTTATCCTCTGCATCCTTTGCCTTTTGTCTTTGAAATTGTGGTTCTCCTGCAGGCGAATATTAACGTCACAAATAACCTCCAAGGAATCACCTTTCTGCTTGGCTGTAGTTGTATTTGGAAGCTCATTGGAAAGGCCTTTTTTTCTCCCTTTCTACCTCTCTGGTAACAAATTAGCTCTACAAACTCAGAGTTAGTCAATGATTCTGCAGCCTGTTGGGCATTGGGAAGCCACTGTGACCAAGTATGATCTAATCCATTTGAATGGGGTGATGTCTGAAGTGATTCTCCCCCCCCCGACACACCATGAATATAAATTTTTAGATAATATGGAGAAATACCTGAACATAAGGGTAAACGACTATATTTTTCTTCCAAAAGTAAGATTTTGAAAGGGCACTCCTCTCCCCCCCACCTTCTTACAAGTGTACTTATAACTGCTAGAACTGAGAACTCCTAGAATGAGAATATACTCCCCAACTTTTCTTCTGGAAGTTCATCCCCAGTTTGACAAACTTTTTTATTTTTAAACATACAGCATGTGAAATTGGGTGAGAAATTATTATGAAACTTAAAATAACAGCCATATTTAAACATAGAAGTAGAGAGGAGGAGCTGTAGCTCTTGGCTTGTATTCATAAAGGGAACATTTTCAGGCAATGGGAAGTCTAGGATGCCTCTTGCATACCCCTTTAAGCTGCTCCTGTACATCACAGCCCAATTTAGCAGGAGCTAGCCTGGATTCTGAGTTTTGGACAGCACAATATAAGAAGTTATAAACCTGTAAGAGTCCAAAGGAGGGCTACCAGGATGGTGAAGGGCCTTTGGGGGGAAGCCGTATGAGGAGCAGCTGAGGGCAGTTGGTCTGTTCAGCCTGGAGAAGAGGAGACTGAGGGGAGACCTCATTGCAGTTACAACTTCCTCGTGAGGGGAAGAAGAGAGGCAGGCACTGATCTCTTCTCTGTGGTGAACGCTGACAGGACCTGAGGGAATGGCCTGAAGTTGTGTCTAGGAAGCTTTAGGTTGGATATTGGGAAAAGGTTTTTTTACCCATAGAGTGGCTGGGCACTGGAAGAGGCTCCCCAGGGAAGTGGTCACAGCACCAATGCTGTCTGAGTACAAGAGGTGTTTGGACAGCACTGTCAGGCACATGGAGTGACTCTTGGTGAGGGTCCTGTGCAGGGCTGGGAGTTGGACTTTGGTGATCCTTGTGGGTCCCTTACAACTCAGGATATTCTGTCATACTGTTTTAAGTCCTTGTTCCTGATACACTGATGAATATACCAGTTCCTCAAGACTCAAGTGTACAGTGTTTGATAGTTACCTTACCATTCTTTCAGTGCAAAATGCCAAGTGTGCTCAGGACTTCTTTTGTATGCTAAAACTGATTGAGTTCTTCATCCCCTTGAAATGGTTAGTTTATGAGTTTCAGCATCACTGCTCGTGATGTGTGTTTATTACATAGGGTAGTTCTTGCTCACTATGATAACAAAGGCACTGAGTGCACCCTCTGCTAATTGGCAGATATCACCAAGCTGAGTGGTGCTGTTGACACACCTGAAGATGAGATGCCATCCAGAGGGATGTGGACGAGTTGGAGGAGCGGGCCCTTGGGGATCTCATGTGGTTTAACAGGAACTGAGTAGAAAGTGCTGCACCTGGGTTGGGCAGCTCACAGTATGAACACAGGCTTAGGGATGAACTGACTGAGAGTAGCACTGCTGAGAAGGACCTGGGTCTGCTGGTGAAGGATAAGATGGACATGAGCTAACAATGTGCACTTGCAGCTCAGAAAGCCAGTTGTATCCTGGGCTGCACCAAAAGGAGTTTGGCCAGCAGATACTGCCCCTCTCCTCTGCTCTTGTGACATCCTACCTGGAGTGCAGCATCTGGCTCTGGGGTCCCCAGCATGGAAGGGATGTTGACCTGTTGGAGCAAGTGCAAAGGAGGGACACCAACATGATTACAGGGATGGATCACCTCTCCTATGAGGAAAGGCGAAAAGAATTGGGATTCTTCAGCTTCAGAGTGGCCTTATTGAGAGTGACCTTCCAGTTCCTGAAGGAAGCAGACAAGAATGATGGAGAGAGGCTGTTTGCAAGGACAAGCAGTGACAGGATAAGGGGGAATGGCTTCAAACTAAAAGAGATTAGGTATTAAGAAGAAATTCTTTACTGTGAGTTGGTGAGGCTCTAGGACAGGTTGTCCAGAGAAGCTGTGGGTGCCCCATCCCTGGAAGTATTTTGAATATTGTTGGATGATGCTTTGAGCAGCCTGGTGTAGTGAAAGATATTCCCGTCCAGGGCAGGGTGGTTGGAACTAGGTGATAATTTAGGGTTCCTTCCAGTTCAAGCCGCTCTGTTTCTATTCTGTGGTTCGGGTGATGTGACTTTGTGATTTCAGGCTTGTCTGTAAAGTTAGAAATGGAGAGAATCAGGTGGGAGAAGTACAGTAAGTCTGTGAAGTGCTGATGAGGCTTAGAGGAACATACAGAAGACCAAGTGAGCTTCATATACTTTCTGACACTTCAGTTTAATAGACCCATGTCTATGTTTCTATATCAAGTCTTTACAGTGAAGCACTTTTGCTTCCTTGTGTTTGTTTTCCTTAAAATTGCTTCCATACAGAATACTAAACTCATCAAAATGGCTTTGGGAAAATCTGTATATATGGTGATTCTGAATAACCTTTTTCTGGTGAGCTATGGACCTAACTAGTGAGTCACCATGTAAGTGGCTTTTAACTGAAGGCAAAAAATGTTCTGTGATAAACAGGCCCAACATTCATGCCATCACAATATCAAAGTGATCACTTTAACATTTGAACAAAAATTACTAGTCATTCTCTCCTTTTGGAATGAGTTTCAGTTAGACTGTTTTGGAATCCACAGTTCCAAAGAGGGAACAGGACAGGAAAGAGCTCAAAACCCTGACCAATAATAAGTGATCATAAATGGTTATATCCAGCCTGCAGAATTACAGACAGCATTTTCAATTATCAGGTTATTTTATGTTGTTCTGCTGGTTGCAAAGTGATAGCTGAATATTGACTGAGAGTAGCGATCCTGGGCTTCTGGGTAAGATTGCTTTGTGAAGCATCACTGCACCCTTTGTGGGGAAAAATGTCTTCGGACTGAAATCTCCATACTTTTTATTTTATTTATTTTAATGTTTTTAATGGTATGATAGTATAGGTCAGGCTTGGTAAAAGTACTTTTTAAACATCTGAAAACATGATAATCAGATTTCAGATTTTTAAATCTACTATCCAGTTTTTCTACTTTTTTCAAGTCACCAGTTTTTATTTAATATACTACAAGTTAGTAGGGTTGGTTGTGATGATCATAATAGTTTTTGTCAGTATATGGAAATGTTACATCTCCAGTTTTTGTGACTCTGCTCCCCAATTTTCTAGCCAATTAAATGGTGGTTTTGAGCCTTTTATCATTCTCTTGTTCTCTTAACAGAATATTGTTGTTCGTGCCCTTAATTTTGTTGCTGTCTTTCTGACTAACTTTTTAATTGATGTGCATTCCTTTTCCTAGGACTTTCATCCTTGAATGCTGCATTCCTGTGCTAATTGGATGATTCTACTCCCTGTTGTTTTCACAAGTTTCTCCAGTGTTTAGTGTTTCTCTCCATTTTAATCTGAACTCAGTTTCTAATAAAACTTCCAAGAGGATAGGAAGAAATTTTGACTCACTCAGTGAACTGGCTCTGTGTTAGATACATATTTTACTTAGAGGCAATATAAATGTAAGAGAAAATGAAATTGATGCAAGTAACAGGAGACTCAACAAGTCTGAGTGCACGGTTTTGCTTTTGTATAACCAAGCTTCATTTTGCTACCCTTTTGATTTTTTCATGTACTAAGTTCCATAGTAAATACTGGAACTTAATTTTAGCTCCATTTTAGCTCCTCAATTCTATTTCCCCTTCCAAAAATTAAAAAAACCCCTTATGAAGTCTCTGTCTTCAGTATAAGAAATGTATTACTTTTCCCTGCTTTGCAAGAACTTTCATGCTTTTTCTTTTTTTCTGGATTTTTTTAAACTCCCATCATTTTTTTTTTTTTTTTGCCTCTTCTGTCTGGAATCACTGTTTTCTTGTTACGCAAATATTACAATCCACTTCTAAGCATGAAAAAGAGTAACTTACCACTACTGTGGCTTGATTTTAAATTGCAGACATCTATATGATCTCTGCAAATACTTTTGTACTTCTGACTATATCCTGTTTCACTTGGATAGGATACAGGGACATCCACTACTCGTAAGCTGTAAGTAGCCAAATATTTATTTTTGTTTCTTTTTTTTATTTTAGGCATATGCATCGGGATGTGATATTGTGGTATTGGGGACTGACTTTGAAAGGTTACAGATAATCCCTGGAGCAAAACATGGAAACATTCAAGTAGGCTGTGTGGACTGTTCAATGCAACAAGGGAAGGTATGTAGAGCACTATTTCTGATCATGTTCTAGCCATGTCATGTTAAGCACCTTCTCAGGAGGGTGGATACTTGCAAGTTAAGGCAAATATACTACAATAAAACGGCTGGTTGCTTTCTGTCTTTACTTGTCATAAGGAGCACAATGAATGTGAAGTAGGTCTGGGACTGTAGGAGAATAGGTGGGACTGCAGGGAAGGCTGTAGGTACAGGGCTGCAGAGAGGACAAGAATTTCACTGTGAGATGACTAAGTTGGAAGCGAAGGTAATTTATTCACTATGGCTTTGCACTAATGGGCATGTCATTGACATGCTTTGACATGTTAGTGGCTGGCAGCAGACAAGTGCTTCCACAAAAATCTCATTCAGATCATCCAGAAAAATGAGATTTTCTACCTTTTTATGCCTTTAAGCCTGTCCTAGGGAGGAGATAACACTAGCTTTTTTCACATTACTCCAAGCCTTATGAGCTCATGAGAGCTTTGGTTGGATTCTGGTGTCCATCTTGATGGAAACCAGTTTATGTTCACATGTGAAGTCCATCCTGCTCAGTCCCCAGCCACTCCCTGTTTCTGCATTTTAGCATTTGAGTGATGAACTCCTGCAATGGTAATGAAGGAACACGAATGAAAAGGAGGAAGATATTCTTCTCTGTGTGTCTGGTTCCTCCTAGCCCTAAAGTCTTGCCTGGGTTTCTCCACTGGCTGCTGTTAACTAGGAATTCGTTTTTTGAGTTCACTGGGCATATGTTAAGAGCAGGTGGAATACACATGAAGATCACACATCACAGTTAATCATATGAAATATTTCTGTAAATTTGCAAGGTCATCTTGACTGCGTAATGCCACTTCTGTCTGTACTTAAAGGATAAGGTGTCCTCGAATTTTGAATTAACATCTGTGAATGTATATCATACTATAAGGCTTACCGAGCTTCAGATTTTTTTTGTTTTCTGCAAGTCTGTATTGTTTGCTGTCAGCAAACTGGATGTATTTGTAAAGTGCTGAAATACTAAGCAGTGAATTGCTGGGAATCTGCTTATTGACCAGACTGATCAATGCGTTTCCAGTGCACTGTTGTAAGGGTGGAATTTCCTCTTGCACCTCCTTCACCAGTATCAACATACCAGGTTTTCTGTGGTTAACTGAACAAATTGTTGGACAATTCCAGTGCTCTCAGTTTGTTTTCATCAGAGAAGTCCTCCAGTGTTCGTTGTCTGGACTCACTTCAACATGTCCCTGTCTTCCTGGTGCTCGGACACTGGATGTGGCACTCTGGGTGGTGTCTCACTAGAATGAGGAGAATCACCTCCCTTGCTCCACTGACCACTTTCTTTGGTTGCAGCCAGGAGACAGTTGGCATTCTGGACTGCAAACATGTGTTGCCACCATACATGTCCAATTTTTTGTCCACCAGTATTCCCCAGTCCATTTCACAGGACTGCGCTCAATCCATTAATCTCCCTTGTCTATATGATAGTCAGTGTTGACTGACCGAGGTTGCAGGGCCTTGCACTTGGCCTTGTTGATCTAGATGAGGTTCACATGGGCTCATCCTTAAATCTGTCAGGATCCCTATGGATGGTGTCCCTTCCCTCCCTCCAGCACATGGACTGCACCACACAGTTCAGTGTCACCTGCAGGCTTGCTGAGGGTGCCCCAGGCTTGCTGTCCATGCCATCAGAGTGACTGTAGTGTCCTACAGCTTCCTAAGGCTTCTCTGCACCTCTCGTTTCTAACAGCACAGCTTGGGACTAGCATAGACCTTTGTTTGGTGTCTGGGTAGTTATTGTGGTAATTTGGGGAATTCTTCAACATGCTGATTGTCATTATTCCTTTTGTCAACATGCTGCTCAGTGAGGATGAGGCTGCGTGGCCCCTTGTGGAAAGTTTCAGGGGGCAGCAGTTGCTCTGGAATGTTTAGCATTTTGGAATGCTAATGTTAGTTCGTCTCAAAGAACCACTAAATAATACAATATGGAAAAAGTCTCCACATTTGCTGTTGGGTGTGGAATGGAATTATTAGAGAATAAAAAGAATAAGTGAGGTAGTTAAAGAGAATTAGAGATGGCAATAGTAGTCTGAGATGGAAAATGCCTGAAGAAACTTTTTACTTGCAAATGTGACAAAATTATTCTTGGCATTTTTGGGTCAGGCTGATGTTTAGGTTGTTAGTGTGATAGAAATTCATGTAACTATCTGCTCTTTTAATGCAGAGGGTTTCTCTTGAAGCTATGGATTTTGGGATTTGTATGGATCTGTACATTTGTAGAGATCAGGTGCATCTGTAAATAATGAGTTTAGTGTTTTTTTTCCCTAAAGTTTTTGTGCTTGGTACTGGAATCAAAATGCATCTTACAAAGTGACTCTAACTTTGTTTATGATTGTTGAAGGAAAACTGTGAATACCTTCTAGGTCTGAATTTTACAGAAATAGGAAATTGAAGCATGTTGTAACTGTAGGTGTTCTCCTTTTAAAAGCAAGCATCACTTCAGAATGTTGTGTGCAAACTCCTTGATTTTCGTAAATCTGTTTTTCAAGTAGTTGTAGACAACATTTCCTTGTGACAGATCTCTCAGCTGCTCTGCCTGAGGTCTTTAACATACGTCTGGCTTGTTTTGGCTCTTTATAACAGGTATTTTAGACTTGCTTTTTTTAATGTAGGTGTTTTGGTTTGAATACTTTGGCAAAATGCCAAGTATAAACCAAAGGGACAAAGGGTCCCTTCTTTCCTGCCCCGCCAAGAAAAGGGAGAAGGAAAAAAAACCTCCAAGATTTAAACTAGTTATATGTATTCATACAGAAAAGGGAAAATTAAAAGAAAACTACAATATAACACACACAAGTTAGATGTAACAAATAATTCTTTACCTCCCACCAAAACCAGATCCCATCACTCTGCATCCATAAAGCACTCCAAAAGACACCCAGCAAGGAACAGAGAGAATAAAAATAAAATGTTTTCTTCCCCAAACTACAACAAAATGCAGAGTAGCAGTGGGCACAGCCAAGGCCCAGCACAGCACCACAGCAGCAGCAGCTCGTCCTCTCAGGACTGCAGCCATGATGGGAACTGAGACTAAGCCCCTCCTACACCTGCTTTTATACTTGATTTGACGTCAAAGTGATAAGAAATATCTCTTTGGTTGCTTAAGTGAGGTGATGCTTGTCCCCTCTGATCTACGTCAGACTGGGCCTGCTAAACTGAGGCCGAGCTAAAACTAAAGCCAAAACTACCACAGTAGGTATCTTGAGATCAAATACCTTAATTTTGCCATAATGCAAGTTTGGGGTGGCTTATAACCAGTGATGAAGTAAGACTTTCAAATACCGGTTAAAGCTGATCATATTGCAACTTTTTTGGAAGCTTTTTATGTTAGCCCTTAGTAGTACTTTTATTTGCAGTTTTTCTGCATTGGGTGTGTTGCTTGTGCAATTCAGATCTTTGGAATTCACTTTTTAAAAGGCAGCATGTTCTGATCCTTGGAAAGTGCACAAAAGTACCCTGAACCAATATGGGTTCTGTGCCTGAGAAAGTGAACTCTACAGACTCCTGTGAGCGTTTGCCTGATCTAACATGGAAATAATGTTACTAATAATCTGATTTTTTAAAAAAAAGAAATCTCATGTCCACCTATACTTTCAGTAGCTCATCACAATTAATGAATAAGGATTGTATTTCTGTTACTGACAACTTGCTTCCTGATTTTTGCTAGATGTTATTTTTCTATTATTAAAAGGAAATACACGAGAGCTAAAAGTCTGTGTACAAGGAAGGTTAAAATTAAAATCAACTATTTGCATTTTAGTCTTGTTCAATGGCTTGTTTCTTCTGTGTGTGTTTATGTACATATAAATTGCTTTAGATTGCAGCTTCTTACGGAAAGGTGATTTGCATCTTTGAGCCAGTTAGCCTCTTGAAGCAGAACAGCAGTCATCATAATGTGAGTATTTCATGACTCCTTAATTTGTTTCAGCAGTTGCAAAGCCTGTCTTATTTTTTGGGTTTGCTTTGAAGTTGAAGATTTTTTTGATGTCTTCATTTAATGCTAGAATAAAATTGAGACATAAGATGGTTCTTGGGAAGTGAAAACGATGGGATAAGGGCAGAAGCCTGTTACTTGAAACAGTTTTAATAAAGATACTTTTGCTATAATGCTTCATATTACTTGCTTATGTAGCCCTGCAATTCACAGCCAAAATATTCCAGAATCCAAAGAGACCTACATAGCCCAATTCTGCTGATAGTGTGACCATTACAGTAGGAATTCGTTTCTGAACCATCCTGTGTCACCTTTATGTTTTGATGTGTTTTACGGTTGTTACTTTTAACTTTTGCCTATGACACTGCATGCTTTTGACCAAATCTCTAATAGTTTTAAAAATCAGAGGTTTTTTTTAGAGTCTCTGACTGAATGCTTATATTTTAGTGTGAGAATGGTAAGAACTTACTTACAGTACTTACTCTCTTGAGTGGTTTAGTGTTTAACATCCAGAATCTTAGTTTCTGAATCATAATACGATCTACAGCAAGTTATTTAACCATGCTTCCTACATGAAGAGTGAGTAATACTCCTGTAGTTAGAAGCATTAGATTCTAATTAAAGTGAGTTTGATTATGTGAGAACTTTGACATGGAATTGCTCAAGGAGCATCTGTCTTCCTCTTCATGGGTTTGGTCTCTCTATTTGTGTCAACAAATTGTTAATATGGCCATCCTAGTGGATTTCCTTCTTTGTACTAACCAGCTCAGTCATGTGGTTCTTGGTGTAGTTGTAAGCTTGTGGTATATTATATATTAATTAAATAGTTGGCATTGAATTTATATATATAAATTTACATCACTGGAAAGCAATGGAACAAAATAAAGGTAAAATGTGAGTGTCTAAGCTCATACGAACATTTTAGAAGTACTGGTCTCATTTTTGGTCATTGGAACTGTTGAATCCACCCTCTACACCAGTAAACACTACACTTGGCTTGAAACTTTGAAGTTAGTGTAGTAGCTCTAGGCAGTAGAGGAAGCACCATCAGTGATTTGCTTTCAAATGTTTATAATTGGAGAAATATTCTGTTATTTCATTCTTTCAGTTAACCTCTGTGCAGTAATTCCAGGTTATTGTAAGGTTGTGTGTGTCTTTCATTTATTAGGATATTCAGGTTCTTAAAAAAACCCCCAAACTCGAAACCTAAAAACAAACATAAAAAACACCCAGCTTCAGAAATTTTCCAATTAGATCCTCATCTGCAGGTGCTTCTTTCTGTTTTCTACTAAACTTCTGGAGGATTGAGTTCTCATATTTAACTTTTCGTGTCTGTCTGGTGTGATTTTTTGGTGTGGGGCTGATTACTTTTAAAATGTCTGTCTTTGTAAATTAAGAGAAAAACCTGTTGGCTCTTAATACTCTTTCAAGTAATGTTTTCAGTTCCATCTATAATTCAAAGTATCAAACCTTTGCAACCTGCTATGGAAGCAGATCAAATAAAATATTTTGTGAATCTAGTGCTCAATTTGTTCCAATGAGTGAACTAAAGACTGAATTCCATTGACTGTTCTGTAATATATTAAAAAAAAGAGGGGGAAGGAAGGAAGCATCCTATCTGTGATCCTGACTTCACTGAAACCCTCTAGTTCAGCAATGGCATGGATATCCAACAGTAGGTACATTTAATATGTTTAAGGGTTTACGTATTTTTCCTTTGTTCCAAAAATAAAGTCACACTTCCTTTTAAAAAAAAATCTCAGATCTTGATAGTCATTTCATGTACTGATTTTTTCAATCTGTATTTTTGAAATAAGACATTAGAAACTTCTACATGTATGATCATATTAGTGAAAAACTGTTTTGTTGAAAAGTCAGAATGAATCAATCAACTTTTATTAGATAAGCAGTAGTTACTGTGTATTTTAAACATACATCATAAAAGCTGGAGATTGCAGTGAAGATGTTCTATTTTTATTAGAAAAAAAGAATAGAGGAAAAGGAAGTGTTTTCATGCTAATGATTGTCAATGTTTGAAACTTCAGGTGTTACATTATCAGTGGCAGAAGAATGCACAAATCACACTGGAAGGCATAGCACATAATCTAACGTGGGATCCCACAGGTAAGAATAGAATAAAAGAAGCATCTATCTGTTTCGTACCACAACTAATTTTTTATTCAATTTTTACCCTTCTTTGGGAATAAGGAAAAGAGGGTTGTTTTGTCCTGTCATGACAGAGAACACCAAGTGAGTGAGTGAAATCTACCTTTTGTCACTTAATATAGAAAGCGCAAAGAATTAAGTACATCTGTATGATCTGACTTAATTATTCTTATCTTAGCTGTTTCTAAGGTTTATAAACATGGATTAAATGGTAAGTATTTGTTGGGAGAGAGGAATGTCTACAGCAGGTGTTTCTTTTAGGGCATTAATAAAATTTGATTAATTTTCGCAGTTTGAATTGTAGATGCCCTAATCTACCAAAAACCATAGAAAAGGTTATCTGCAATATTCTGTTCTGCAATTTCATCTTTGCAAAACTATTTTTTCTCTTGAAAGAAGTCTGTATTTTGCTACATTTTTGTAGTTAGATTTTTGTAAATCTTTGTTTTAGGAACTCGCCTTTTGACTGGTTCCAATTGTCTTCAACTTTGGTCCAATATTCCTTTGGAAAACCCTTCTGACAATGACAGTGCTGAAAGAACAGATGTTGGACTTGGAGAGTGGAGATGTATCTGGCAGTGCAAGTAAGAAATGCATTTAAAGACAAATAATTCCTTTTTCTTTACTGATTCCTTTGTTTCAGATGAAATACTTAGTGCAGTTAAGTGATATTCCATTACATACTGTTATTTGATAAATGTTGTTGATGTGTGATAAACCTGAATCATGTTTCCTTTGACTGATGTGGCATTTCTTTCTTCCTACAAGATCAGTTGCAGTTGGTTTTGGGGTAGTTTGTGTTCTTAGGCCGTTCTTCAGTTATACTGAACACTTGTAAAATACAGAGGGGAGGCTGTTGTTGAAACTGTCACAGAAGACACTGTTCCTTGTATAAGAAGGAAGGTGAAAACTGCATAATTGAAAACTTATTGTACTTGCAGGACTGATTAAAATAAGCTTTATTCTGTGTTCAGTGTAATGTCTCTCCCCTTTCACACACCTTTTACTTTTTCTGTGTTTATTCTGGATATTTGGAAGAGTCATGCCAAGGTTGATATATTGTGTTTTACTGAGTCTCTGAATGCTCTTCTTGTGTTCATGTTGATTTTAATATTTGCTTCTGTGTATTGCTACATTCTGAACAGTTTTAATACTTCAGTTTATAAGACAATTTAAAGTATTGTCCTTCCTGACACTGGAAAACTTTCGTAGTATCTTGAGTACACTGTTCACTTGGGACTACTATTCCTTTGATAGTCCCCTAAATCAGTTTCCCAAAGTGGCTGGATGGACACACCTGAAGTTGTTCTTCATGAAGCTTTTAGTATTGGTTGGCCAGTTTACTGGATGTATGAGAAGAACATAATTTTTTCAATCCTTCAGTTGTTCCTTTTTGTCTGTACTTGAACTTTTGTCAAGGATGTGTTTAAAATACCTGGATCACTCAAATGACAACTGAAGAATTTTCCTTTGCGTACAATGAACTTTCTAAATACAAGAAGCTGAAGACTTACTTTGTTTATTGAGGCACTTTAGTTTGTCACTTCTCAGCCTAATAAGGGGAGAGGTCAGCCTGTAGATAAAATGCCATGGGATATGGTATTAAAATTAGGGGTTGTGCTAAAAATAGCAAAGATCATGCAGGTAGTGCTATTCCTCTGTCCCTTCTGTACTATGTTTAGCATTCGTATCAAATATGAAGACTTAAGGAAGTCATCTTTGTTCTCCACCTGTTTTCCTCTTTTAAACTCTTTTTGGTAGAGACAGAGCTAAGTGTTGTCTTCCTTGAACTAGTAGGTCCTAGAAAGAGTCAGCATAACTTGCCTTCTCTGTTCACTTTTTGTGTCTGTATGTCTTCTGGCATTTGTACTACAGTCAGATTTAGAATAGGTTTTTCTTAAAGAGAAGTTTGCAAGAAAGTGATTTTATGTTACTACCCTTTGCCAGAGTAGTTTTCAGTGCCTGAAGGAAACATTCACAAATGTCTTCATATTTACCCCAGTAGGAGAATTTTTCTTAAACCTGAGTGGACTTGATTTGTAATTGCCTTGCTGTTTTTACTGCACACACCAAATGCATCATGCCTTTGTTGACCTGTTGGGCAACTTAATCCTTCCTGAAAACTGGACCTTGACAACTTGTTATAGATGGCTAATAAATTCAAGATGAAAATGTACACTGTACCTTGTACAATTAAAGTCTTGTAAGTTCTTGTTACCATTAATAAGCCTGCCACTTAGGCAATAGCTCAGTGCTTCAAAACCTGTAGAAGAAGCTACTTTATTAGTATTTCCAATTAAAGTAAAGTAAAATGCTACAAAAATGAACCACATAATTAGGTGTAAATACTTTGGCATCTTATATCACTGTGACCATTCATGTAAAAACTACTTTCAGGTATTTAACTACATTATTCTTTTTACACCTTTTTGTTTCCTGAAGTTGTAATTGTAGGAAGTATGAGAAATGGAGCTGTCTTTCAGGTAAGCTGGAAGATAATATGGGACAACAGAGACCAGTTTGAAATCAAAATGATTGTGAAATAGAAGTAGAGCTGTTTATTCTGTTAGCAGCTGTTTTTCTGCTGTGTTATTTTTGCATAGTGGATACTGTAGCATTCTCAGGTTTTCTGGTTTTCTTGTGTGACCACACAATATGATGCAAATGAGTTGACTTCCTAGTCCTTTTGGCTTTGTTATAACTTAATTATTTCACACGACAGGATATATATATATATATATATATACTTATAGCTAAGAATTAAACAACTTCCATAAAATAAAGGGGGAAAAAGCTGTTCAAAATTCTAAAAAAGTTCTTAAAAATATGTTCTCTTTTTAATTGTCTTTCTTATATAGAACTGCTTCTCAAGTTTGTTTAATGAAATTCTCACCTGATGGGGAGTTTTTTGCTACTGCTGGAAAGGTAAGCATTTCTTTCCTAATAGTTTTGTACTATTTCAGATAAGCTATTAAAGCAAACAAACAAAATCACATTAAAAAAGGCAGCTATTTCTTGAAAAAAAAGTCTTTTTTTTCCTAATTTTCACAGTTTATTTATCTTTAAATTTTGGTAAACATGAATTTGGGAGCAAGCTAATTTGAGGCAAGGAGGTAATACACCAAATACTCAGTTTACTGCTTTAAAATACCCATTTTTAATTGGGACCAAATTATAAGACATCAGAAAAAGAAGAGTATTGTATAATGGGGGAGATCTACAGATGAGATCACGGTTGGATATCCTTCTAGTGAGGAAATATATTCAATATTTCGCTATTATTATGACACCATTACTAAAAATAGCTCTTTCATGTGCTTCTGTGTAAATGTATCTGTATGCCTGTTTGTCTACATAGAAGAGAATTCACGTGCCTCTCCATAGGTGCATTCACACACAGTTAATGTCAGTGTTTGGGGCCACTCTTACAGATTTGTTCTGTGTGCTCAGCATTGGGCAGTTTAACAGCAAAATCAAAATCCCTTGGCAAACCAGCAACAAAAATTAAAGCAAAAATGTCACTGTCTTGTCTTTTCTGTTCCTGAAACACTGACAGACTAATCTTTTATACTCCAAAACTTGTTGTTCAGGTTTTGTAAGAGAATAATATCCTAACAAGTCAAATCAGAAAAAAAAGTCAAGATCAGGTTGATGATCCAGTGAACAAGTGTGACAAATACATATGAGAATTTATGTTAACTTGTTGATGAATTTGAGGGAGATAAGTTGTTGTTTTCTGCAAATAATACTATTGTCTTAAGTTGAGGGGGAAGT
>JAOXXN010000375.1:177491-189121 GCA_026770055.1 Myrmophylax atrothorax
AGCTATATATGTAGCACAAGTTGCATTTGGAAAAATAGTCGTTAAGATTTGTAGCTTTAAGTTGGTTGTATCCCTGGTATTACTTTGGTTTCTCTCTTTCTGTGTATATTTTTTAAGTGGCAGATAGCAGTAAGATATGGAATTAAGAACTGATATCTAAAATATTATTAGCTTTTAATGTAAAGAACTTTAAAAGGAAAAACATAAATTTTGCTATTACAAGTGTGAATTATTCTTCAAATTGAAATCCTCAATTTGTTGTTGCATTATTGTGTGATAAAGTTTGGGGTAATTTATTGTCAGATACTTGAATATATAGGAAAACATTTAATATACCATTTGTTTTCCTAAGAATGTATTGATGAGTTTTTCTTTCATCAGTGTGTTAAAGTTATTTGCTGCAATTCCCAAAAAGCTGATAATGGAAAACTGGAACTGTTATTTTGGTGCTGTGTAACAGGAAACAGCTTCTTCACACCTTAAATTTTCTTTCATTAGTGGTGCTGTCTGCAATGTACTCCTGACGTGCTGTAAGGATAATGTTTGTCGTCTCTGGGCAGAGACTTTGTTACCCAATGACAGTCTGTTGTATGGGGGAGGATACAGCAATTGGAGTGAAGCTGTGAACTTCACAAATAACTTCAAGAGAAATATTTCAAGTAAAGAAAAAGTGCAAAGTGCTTTAGAGGTAAGAATTGAAATTGAGCAGTGAGAATAAACATTTGTACAAACATGTAATTTTAAACAGGTTTGTAACGAGTAATTCGGATATATCATAAGCTGAAATCCTTTATACCAGAGATGTGAGTAAAATGTTATAAAAGGGCGAGTTTCCTTGAAATCTTCCTTTGGAAGTCTTGAGCTGACAGCTCTGCTCCTGAACTTCTAACATTAGAAGACACACTATTCTGAAGTCCCAACTGCCTATTTTGGTTTGTTAACTGAAGAAAAATGCTTTGCAGGATCTAGTTCAAAGAACTAGGAACAGTTTGGAGCACATACTGTGTTCAGGATATGTGAAACCCAGGAGTGATGCTGCCTTACAATGTATGGTAGGGGCTCACTTGTTACCTTTGAAGTTGTGGGATGTTCTCTCGCTTCTGCAACTGGAAAAACAAGGGTAGAATGGAGGGAATCAAAACAGCTTTTGTCCTGTAGTCCTCAGGTAGAATAGACTGCCTGTAAACTGTAAGGCAAATGATCTTTGCTGGATAGTGTTTTCTAGCCAATGGGAGGCAGGAAGAAGGTGAAGCTTTAGTGGTCTCCTACAAAGTTTTGTGGAGCATATGTGGGCATTGTGCTTTTATCTTAATGGAGTGATGTATTTAGTGTGCTCATAGTGCTTTCTTAGCATACATGACAAATATGACAGGCTGAAAGGCCTGTCTTAGTTCAGAAGAAAACTAAGATATTTATATGGACCAGAAAAGAAGAGCGTCCCCCAAAGAATTGCTGCAGCTTTGAAATTTAGGAGTTTTAATCAGAAAAATGTATAGAAACAGAGGATAACAGTTCTTAACTACAAATACATAAATATAACCAAAATTAGGACAGAGCAAACAACTACACTGTACCCCTAAAGAAAAGAACAAACCATTTAAATGAAACTGAATTTTTGTCTTTGCTCCTTTGGTGCAATTATATTTACTGGCAGCAGGGGTTGGTGCCGTGCCTTGGCTGGCCACAAAGTCACTTACAGTCCTCCAGTGAAGCAAAGATGAAAGGGTGAGGGTGAGGTATTGACTCCTCTGAATGACTCATGGGAGATGAAAGCCACGAAGAAGGATGGGGTGGAACCCTCTGGCAGGCAAATGCAGAGTCCTCTCTTTGTCTTCTGGTCAGGGATGAAAAATGGGTCAGGGGCTGGCAGTGGTGGTACTCACTCCTCTGCAGACAGAAAGCTGGCTCAGGAAAGGGATCTCTAGCAGAAATCCAAGACCCTCTCCTGTCTCCCTCTGATGAGCGTCATGGAATACCAGAGCTGAGCTGGGGTCGTGGGTGGCCGAAACTGGGACAACTCAGCTCCCTCCAAACACCTTCACAAGTCCAGCAAACAGCGGCTTCCACTCACTGCAGCCAGCAAGAAAAGGTGACATCTCTGCCTCCGGAGTTGGAATTCAAAGCAGTTGGCCACCCCATTTTGTCATCTAGTGGCATGGGGGTTGGGCATTGGTTCCTAAATTCTGTGTTGGTGGGGAGAGAGAATTTCATTAGGATCCAAAACTGCAACAAGGCCCGACACAGCAAAGAAAATAGTCAAAAGATGGGAGAGAAAAGGAAAGTTGGAGTCAGTTCTGTGTTCCTGTTGAAAATAAGAGGCAACATTAGAGGTCAGAAACAACAGTAATGGGAGAATTGAGAAAACACTGTTTTGCATGAGTATACTGTGTTAGATGCAAAGCACAGCAAGTGACAAGAAATGCCAAGAGTGTAATACCTCCCTTAATACTAGTTGTGTATCTTTGTGTACCTTTGGGTGCTGACACAGGTGTCTACAGCACAATGGGCTTTAACTGTGTAAGTCAGTCTTTGAAACTGAGTATTACTTCTTCCCTTGGAAATGTATATTTGCATAAAGGGGGAAAGCCTTAAAACTCATTCGGCCATTATGAGGGGCGTTGAAGTGCTGATCTATGTAGATCCAAACTGGGAATCCAATTTTTCAGTCTCTGAAATGAGATTACTCAGATTTGCTGCTCTGTTCAGAATGCTGAATAAGCATGGTGTATGCTTATGAAATACAATAGTATTTTCTGGTTAAGTATACAAACTGCATGAACATTGTGTGCGCACTCAAATATGAAATAGTTACTTCTACGAAGGTATTTTGTGGGCCTTCATAAATAAATCTGGAGGCATTGGTATCTCTCTAGTGCAGACACCACCCAATCAGTGTAGTTTTGCACGAAACTGACTGATTCTTTGAAGTAGCTTTTAGATTGAAAAATACTAGTCATTAGTTTCTAGAAAACCACTTACAGATGAAATCTGCTTTTTCTTTTTGAAAGGAATTAAAATGACACCTTATTCTTCATGCAGTTAAACCTGAGGCACTTCCGACGAGGAAGGAGGAGGTCAGGTGCTGTTGTAGCACATACTGGGTATGCTCCACATCAGCAAGATCCACATGAAGTTCACAGGAGCATTCCTCCTCATGCAAATGCCCTTTGTCACTTCCATATTGCTGCCAGTATCAACCCAGCCACAGGTAAGAAATGTGGTAAATGCTTGCTACAAAGTGAACTACAGTTTCTATTAGGTGTGTGTTCTCTGTGTGAACTTAACAAATGCATTTGTGCAGTATTTACGTGATCATGCAAAATTGCTTGTATGTTGGTTTCGTTTGTGTCAAAGAATTTTCTACAGTAGTGAAATTATCTCAATGACCTTGTTCTGCAATAATCCTGTCTTTGATTTTGTTATCTTTCTTACTGGCCTAAGATGGAGTAAGCATTTGTACCTGGATTTTCAATATATTGTAAATTGTGTATGATATTGGGAGTGCACTGATAAAATGGAAAATTTCCAAGCTGAGTAAAATCAGTATGTGACACTGTGTGTGAAATGATCACACATTCCTGTACTTCTGTCTCTCAACCAAACAAACCACACGCTCATCTTGCATTCCATAAACTTTATTGCTGTCCGGCACTCAAACAACATGTTGATAAACATTGAGGAAAGTCCCCTACAGTTGCTAATATTTCTGCCTTCATAATCTTTGTGTATGCTGCAAATGAAGTGCATGTCTGCTCATCAAGAAACTGAATAGAAGTGCAATATCCCATGACCTTCCATTAAGGTTTTGCTTCTCTGATGTGGTTTTCTGTCTTGACTTAATGAACAAATTATGTAATTCTTCTCTTAAACTAGTTAAGCTCTGTCTTACAGTATTTTTAAATTGCTTTTCTATTCCTACTGACCCCTGTTTGAAAGGCCAGTTTTTACCTAAAGGCATTCACAGTGAGATCATATTTGTAGCTGTACAGTGGTAGATATGATTATGAAGAGCAAGTGGTTTCCATTAACATTGCTGTGCTAGGCAAAGCTGTAAATACTTTCTCCTCCAAGATTAGTCTTCAGCATTTTTATTGTTTGTTCATTCATTTATAGAATCACATCCAGCCTGCCAGAAGGAAACTTCTTGCAGTTTTGTGCTGTACCATCAATGGTGTCCTATTTCTACAGGAAAAGTCACCAGTCATTACTTGAGTTACTGCCCGATGTCATAGGGGAAAATTTATTCAAAACTTGTTGGGGATTTGTAGTGTTCCTCTGTACTATGTCATCTTCACTTTGCACGGGAAGCTAGCTAACCTTTTCATGTGGCTAACACATAATCTTTCATATTTTTTTTTAATTACACTTAATGCATTTCTTATTATTTTATACATAATAGCCAATGCTATGGTTTAACCCCAGCCAGCCACCAAGCTCCATGTAGCCTCTCACTGACTCCTCTGCCAGCAGGATTGGGGAGAGAATCAGCAGGGTAAAAGCCAGAAAACTCCTGGGTTGAGATAAAGAGAGTTGAATAGGGAAAGGAAAAGCTGTGCACACAAACAAAGCAAAACAGGGAATTAATTTGCTGCTTCCCATGGGCAGGCAGGTGTTCAGCCTCTGCAGGAGAGCAGGGCCCCATCACAGGTGGTGGTGACTTGGGTAGACAAACAGCATCACTCTAAACATCCTGCCTTCCACCTTCCCCCAGCTCTTTATGCTGAGCATGATGTCACATGGTCTGGAATATCCCCTTGGTCAGTTTGGGTCAGTTTGTCCCAGCTGTGTCTCCTCCCAGTGTCCCATGCATCCCCAACTTCCTCAACCAGTGTGGGAGTATGAAAATCAGAGAAGGCCTTGGCTCTCTGAGGAGTAGCCTTGGTGACCAGTAACAAACCCATGTCTATATTATCAACCCTGAGTTCAGTACAAATCCAAAACACAGCCCTGTACCAGCCACTGTGAAGAAAATTAACTCTGCCCCAGCCAAAATGGGTAAACTAGGTAAACTTTGGTTTTGCTTTTAATACTCTTTGCAGTATAAATACACCTAATAGCAAATTCACAGAATGGGAATAAAACTAATTTTGAAAAAGATTGAAAAATATTTTCTAACTTATTCAAAATTTGTCTTTTGCGTTTTTAATTTTATATTCCTTTCATATTACCTGTATTAATCTGTATGTATCTTAATATTGTCTTTTGGATCGCTTGGTCTTTACCTCAGTTTGTTTGAGGATAAGAGGTTGTTCTTTAATGTAGAATCCCTGAAGTAAGTAGCATTTTAAATCTTAATTTGAAGAAGTATATGTTCTCCCTCACAGTCAAGTCTTTAAGTGCCTCAGTCTAACCAGATTTTCTAAGTAGGCCTTTTTGTTTGCCCTTTTGAAATTGGATTTAATCTGAAAACCTAATTGTATTTCTTTTCATTTAATTTAAAATAAATTGATTTCTTATCTCTAACTTGAAAATTTGTCCTTACTATAACATTTTAAAGCAGTTGATAAAAACTCAAGGCCAAAACAGCTTTATCTTTCATTTATTTTGAATTCTGAAGAATAATGCTGTCATATATAAGAATAAATACAAAATTTCATACATTATATGAAACTAATTTTCATATAGTGACAAAATCCTTGAGACGTGCTTTTATACAGGGGTGTTGCTTTAGCTGATATTCCGCCTGGGTTAAGTTAAGTGAAAGAAATAAACAGTGGTTATTAGGACAAAATTGTCTCCAGGCAATTTAGAAAAAGCTCTTGCATCCATAGACCTTAGAGGTTTTCTGGAAAGAGTGATTGTGATTTATGAAGCAAATAGAAATTCACTAATGTTAATGTCCAGAGCTGAGCAACAGTTAGAAGCTGGTAGTTCTGAGGTAGGAGAATGGAAAAAACATTATTTCTTTAGTGATTTTTGATAAATACTCAAACAACATAGATTTATAGTCTAATCTGAAAAGCAATCTTTTTAGTTCACCTTACTCTGCTTTGTCTTCCAAAGAGGGGTCAACAAACCTTTCCCCTCCAGGTTCTGTTATCATATGTATAATGATATTTTTGAGACTGGCGTTGGCCTGTTCAGGGTGACAGACTGTATTTCATAAATCATCTGTGCTGCTCTTGCCCCCTTCCCCTGCTGCATCCCTTCCCACAGTAAAATTGCTGATTGTTGTGGTACTCATTGGTTTTATCTGTGTGCTCTCAGTTACAATTTTCTTTGGCTAGATTGGAGGATTAGTAATTCAAAGTCATCATTTACTTTGATTATAAACAACAGATATTGAGTGAAAAGTATTTTATCTTTTGGACGTGGAATTTAAGTAATGCTGCTTAAATAGGGAGCAGAAGGAGATCAGAATGTACATGGAGACTTCTTGTAACATGTTGCTGTATCACTCATTTGAGGAAATTTCCGTAAATCACCTAGCTGCCTTTTAGCCAGTCTGTAGATTGTGTTACTCTGCAGCAATCTGATCCTTGCTTCTGTCACACACTTTGTCATTACTGCTCTATTTTTCACAGCAAGATGGGGCACCAGTTACCATCAAAGGGCAATGTGAAATAACAGAATGTACCAGAATCAGAAATTCTAGGGGTTTTTGTGGTGGTGTTACAGAGAGCACCATTTAGTCACTATACTCGTTCTTGCCTGTGGTCTTTGATTACGGTATATATCCATCCACTCAGCATCCATTGCGGACTAAATGTTGGAAATTGTACTTTAATTATTTGGTTCATACTGACCTGTAGTAGGAAAAGACAAGGTAAATTAACCTCTATGTACCGTGTTATATCAGAAGATAACAAAGAACCTCCCTATGGAACATCTTTTGTGGTGGCAGTCAAGCAATTTAATATTGAAAGGGAATCATGCTAGTGAAAGGAATCGCAAGTGACAATGCACTGTGTATTTTTTTCATGACATGGTTTCTGCTTAAAAACAATTTGTCTAAAATTGTTTTTTGGCCACACTACCTTGTTTTAAAGAATGTCAAAATCTTTGTCTGGTAGATATCCCACTGCTCCCTTCCATCACATCTCTGAGTCTTGGTGAAAATGAAGAAAAAAGTGGACCTTTTGTTGTGCACTGGCTCAACAATAAAGAACTTCATTTTACCTTATCTATGGAAGTGTTTTTGCAACAACTTAAAAGGAGTTTTGAACACCATTCTCCGGAGACTACTTCTGAGGAATCTAATCAAATGGATGGCCGATCAGAAGAAGGTAAAAGTTACATAACATATACCATATAGAAAAATGGCTTTCATTTTAGAGAGTAATTTGTAATTTTCCTTCAAGTGAAGTACCTAAATGACTTTAAAAAATCTGGTTTTTTTTTTTTTTAATGGTCATTCCAGAAATTTTGAGTTATAGATTCTGAAAACTGTATTATTTGCTTAGGCTGACCTGGAGGCCTTTGCATAAAAATGTTACTTTTAACATTAAGGAAGCAGGTGCAATCTTAGAATTAAGTTTCTTTTTTGGATATTAATGTACACTTGATTTAAATAGCTTTATTCTGTAATGTAATATATTCAATTAATTTAAATATTTTGGAGCTTAGTGCACTTGTTCTGCCTATGCATGCAAAAACTTGTATTAAATGGGGGGAAAAATTTCAAATTCAGGTGAAATACATACTTGAGGGGTTTTTTTTGTTAGATGTTGATGTCCACTAGAGGATTTCTGGTTATAATTTTCATCCTTTTAAATTAGTTCTTGTATGAGTGGCTTATAAACGGCCTGGAAGGTGCTCCAATGCCTGAATAACATGACTTGTTATGCTGCTGATTTTGAATACTGTACATATCTGTGTGTTCTAGAAGCTGATGAAAATGGAGACGAGCAAAAAGGAAACCAAGAAAAGAAGGAACTGAATGATGAGAAAGCTACTCCAAATTCAAGCCTTGTTCCTTTATCTTCTGCCATTATTGATCATGAAATTGAAGTTCTGCTTTCTGAATGGAGTAAAAATGCTGACATGCTATTCAGTATACATCCTATGGATGGTTCTCTGCTGGTGTGGCATGTGGACTGGCTGGATGAATACCAGCCAGGCATGTTTCGCCAGGTGCAGGTACTTTATTTCTTCTGCATTGTACATTGTACATTCTCACTTCAGTGAGAAGTATGATGAGAAGATAAATAATACTGTTCCTTTTCTAAAATTCCAGGTGTCATTTGTCTCAAGAATTCCTGTTGCATTTCCAACGGGTGATGCAAACTCTCTTTGCAGAAGTATAGTGATGTATGCTTGTACCAAAAATGTTGACTTAGCTATTCAGCAAGGCAAACAAAAGCCTTCTGGCCTTACACGTTCTTCATCTATGCTTATCTCTTCTGGACACAGTAAATCAACCAACAGTTTAAAACTAAGCATCTTCACACCTAATGTTATGATGATTTCCAAACATGCAGATGGGTCATTGAATCAATGGCTAGTGAGTTTTGCTGAGGAATCTGCTTTTTCAACTGTACTCAGTATTTCACATAAATCCCGATATTGTGGTCACCGTTTTCATCTTAATGACTTGGCTTGCCACTCAGTATTACCACTGCTGCTCACAACCTCACATCACAATGCTCTAATTTCACCAGATGCTGAGAATGCAATACAGTCAAATGATGGCTTAAATTCTCAGGAGTCACCAGTAAGACTTCAGAGTAGAGGCAATGCAAATGTGACATCCCAGGATCCGAATGCAGTTTACAGTGAACTTATTCTTTGGAGAATAGATCCTGTCGGGCCTTTGTCCTTTTCTGGTGGAGTTTCTGAACTTGCTCGGATCAATTCTCTTCATGTTTCAGCTTTTTCTAATGTTGCATGGCTGCCCACTCTTATACCCAGCTATTGCCTTGGTGAGTTTTGTTTCCTGATTTGTAAAGTGTTCGAGAATAAAAGTAAATAACCTAAAATGCTCTTAAATAGATAATATAGATATACTTAAATGTACTGGAAAATACGTTAAGGATGTGTCATTTATTTCACAATGTTTCAAGCTTTTAGATTTAGCTCTAGTTTGCAAATGGGATTCTCATTTCTTTTCATATACTTCCATTTGGTTGTTCAGTGCAGCATTTAGTTTGTAGTTTTTGCTTGTGAATAGAAGTTCATGAGGTTTTTTTAATGAGAAATTGTTTTCTGTTATAACTTCAAAATTGCCTCTTGTAAAAAAAAAAAAAGAAGCAATTTAGTTTGAATATTTGAACACTTTTTGCCTTCCTACTTTTTAGGTGCATACTGTAATTCTCCAAGTGCCTGTTTTGTGGCTAGTGATGGACAACATTTGAGATTGTATCAAGCTGTAATAGATGCCAAGAAACTTTTGTATGAGCTCTCCAATCCAGAAATTTCTGTAAGTGAAAAGCCGTCTCAAGTTTTTGCATGTTGCAACTTCATTCAGTCACACTAGGCTCAACCTGTGTGTAACTGACTAAGCTGGTTGCTGAGGATTTCACAGATAATTCTGCTTGTGAAAGCAGATAACAGTAAAGCTTTTTTTAACTGTGCTTCATTTAATCTGAAACTCTTGCCTGTTGAGGCCGGCCAATGTTTGATTGGGAAATACCTCTGAAACACTTGCACTGGAAGGAATAAAATCTCTGTGTGTGCATTGCCATCCTAAGGAAAAGCTGAGATGACTGTGCAGCTTGGGGAAAGGCCAATACATTGCTGAATGTAGTTTCCAGATATTCTTGTCATCCTTCAGCCATCAAAATGACATGTACTTTTGATAAAACAGGAAATACTACCTCTGCTCTTCCTGAATCACAACCAGGGTATAGTTAATGCTGTAGTTAACGTTTCTGTAGTGATGTAGCTAGCACACAGCTAGCAGGCTGTGCTACAGAAATGCACAAAGCTGAGTTAACAAAACCACCTCTCTGACTCTTTTTGAACAGAAATACGTTGGTGAGGTTTTTAACATCATAAGTCAGCAATCTACGGCTCGCCCAGGATGCATCATTGAACTGGATGCTATCACAGAGCTTGTAAGATTTTATTCTATACTCATTTTTCACCATAATGAGCCTGTTTTAAAAGTGTTATTAAAAAAAAGGCAATACCTATAGCTCTCTGTCAGGTAAAGATGAGGTATTTAAAGACTGCTTGTGGCATATACTTGCTCTTGTTTTCCGCAGTACCTATAAATGAAAAGAATGTGAGTAATGAATGTACATCTTCATGGGAAATGTTTCATTAATGTATATAACTTAGCAAGTTAAAAGCTCCCATGTTAGAGAGTGCCCTTAAGCAGTACATTCCATGATGTTCACTTTTTGTTTGTGTTTTTAATTAGCATGGCCGGAAAACACAGTTATTCCACGTTTTTCAAGAAGACTTCATTTTAAATAACCAGGAAAAAGAAATGCCTGCAAAGAAGAACAATTTATCAGACTCTGGTAAAGAGTACTTTTTCATAGAACATTGAAGACAATGTTGTACTTTTCATTATATAGCTTTTATCATTTTAAGGTCAAATACCTTACTTTAAGGTGTTCAGAAGACTATCTAGTCTAATGAAATTCATGTATGTTTCACTTTCTTTGAGTAACGTGCAACCAAATTTCAGATAAAGTAGTTGAAATCACGAGGTAGCCATCATGTACTGCATTAAGCAGTCCCTTGCTGGTACCTTATTTACATGAAGGGGAAAGGGTTTTAAATGTAGAGCCTGTAGTTGTAGGATATGACATAGACAAATCTTACTGTATCATATGGTGGATGTTCATCCTTTACATCAGCTAAATACTGCTCCTCAGGTATTGCATGGTATACTACATGGCAGACCAAATTAGTTCCCTCTCACTAGAACAGCGTGAGTAGTGTGTGGATTTGTAGGTCTTTGGCAGATCTGAGTTGCTGTGGAATAAATGATTTGTTTGTGGGTAAGGGATTCTGCTATATAAGCATCACAATTTTGTGTTGTTCTGTTCCAATGAAATAGTGTGGTGAAAAAAGAGTCTGAGTGAAGTTTGTAATACCAGGACATGTGCAGTAGTAAAGGGAGTCCTAAATGAAAGGAAGAAAAGTTGCGGAAAAGTGTCAAAGGGATCAAGAGAAATATTGCCTGAACTGTATAGACATAGTGATAATTTGTGAATTGTCTGTTTCTACTTGAGGAAGAGAGTTGGACAAGTGAAGATAATCCCAACCCTCAGCAGAGTTCAAAAAACACAAATAGGATGTTGAACATTAGAAACAAAATAGAGAGTAAATGTGTTACTCTACTCATATTTGTATGTTTACATCTTGAGTATGATATACAGAAAGGATTTAAAGAGAAATATGGAAGCTATTTGATCTTTGAAAAAGACAGCTGTATACTTCTGTATGTGTTCTGAGGGTCTGTATGGATTGCTACAATGTAAGGAATTGCACTAAATGGACCCTTTGAAAAACTGTAAATTAGGACTAGATCATTTGCATACATTCTAATTTGGAAGTATTTTCTAGTACTTTAAAGCCTTTTTTTAAAAAAAAATATCTTTAATAATGCATAGGGATATTTATGTCATGTTTTTAAAAAGAGGAAATTAATACATGTTTTTCTGTACTGCTGTATGCACCACAATGCCAAATGCACAGGGCAAATACAGCTTATTCTTGAACATGTTTTATGTAGA
>JAOXXN010000375.1:189630-204123 GCA_026770055.1 Myrmophylax atrothorax
AGCTTATTCTTGAACATGTTTTATGTAGATACACACCTAAAGAAGGGTCAGAGGAATCATGGAGCAAAGATGGTCACTAAGCTATTCCTTCTTGATTCTAATGGGCTTACTTTGATACTAAGGAGGGAGAGTGGCTGGGTGCACCCTGCTCCTATTGATCATGCAACTTGTGTCCTCTTTTCTTGGTGTGCAACTATAGCAAATAAATTCTTAGGAGGAAGCCTTGTATCTCTTCTTTGTTACACACTATTTGTAGGCCCAGTCTACATAGCTGGGCTGGCTGGGTTGTGACCAATGAGCCTAGCCATTAGGCCAAGCTGTGACTTTCACAAAAGTTCACATAGTGTTTCTTCTCTAGATAAAACTTTTATACTTTCTGTACATGAAGGCCAAACCTCTGTAACTGTTACAGTTACCACTAACAGATAGCTGAGAATCTGTAAGAGACAAACATATAAAAGGCAAAGGTATAGACCTGATAGCACCTTCTGGGATTTAACCTTAAATGCAGCAAAGTCAGGCAAAATGTTGTCATCTCTAAAAAAACACATTGGCAATTCTTGTGTAAGTGTACCTATAATAGTAGCAGTTCTTGGTTGTGATAAATAATGAAAAAACTAATGTAACAGTTGGCTATAGTCAGACCATTGCATTTCAGTATTAGTTCATGGTAACTTGATGTGATTATTTGCTAGCCAGCAAAATTCAGTTCTGTTTTTAAGTCAATAACCCCTGAGATCTTCCTTTTCTCAATTTCATCAGGAAACCAGCAGAATGGATTCTCTGAAAAATTCTACTTAATAGTAATAGAGTATACTGAAAATCATTCATTACTACATATGTGGCATTTGCATCTGAAGTCAATTCCTGTCTCAATAGGTAAGCCTTCTTTCTTGTAGTTTTCTTTTTTAGAAAAAGTTACTATCTAGTGAATGTGTCTGCTGTTCAGTGTATTCTATATCGTTTTTCATCTTTTTGAAAAGAATATGCAGTTAGTAACAAGTTTTTATCACAACCCATTGTTTCTGGATTGCTTAAACTTCAGAATATTGAAGCTTTTGTGTTCAACCTGAGCCCAGAGTTTGGTATTTTTTTGTGCATTCTAAGGGGAGATATGTTTAACTGGATTTAACTGTATTTAATACAGTCTATCAATTAAGATGTTTTGCTTGTCTGAAGTTTTTGTTCTGCAGTTTTTGAATTTACAACTACGTTTTAAATTGGACCATAGTCTGAAGAACCTAATCATCAGTGATACCATTACAATTGCAAACCATTTCGGCATTCTGAAGTATGCTGTTTCTCTTTCAAACTATCAAACTATCTCTAAAACTGTAAAATATTAAAGTAAGAAAAGATGCACGTCAGTAGTTTTCTGTTAACATGTAAAGACTTGAAGAAAACATAAATCTGATATTTGCCACCTAGCAGAGAAATCTGTTATATTGCATGTTTCTGTCATTTAAACTAAATTAGTGTTACTTACCGTTGCTTTCAAAGGCAGAAGGAAATAATATTCCAATTATTTTATAAAATGTTGAGAGTAATAAAGATCCAGATTTTCTGATCTATTTATGTGATGAGGACATTACTGATGAGGCTTTTCAGCAGATCTGTTGTGGATTTTCATGTTCCAAATCCATCAAATTGCTACTTCCGACAACTGCATTCTATTAAAAAAAAAGGAAACACTTGTATCACATAATGACTGAGAACCTACATTTTAAGCAATAAAATAAAACTTGTCATAAAACTTTTCTGAAAAATAACTTTTCTCAATTTGTAAGGTAAGAAGACATGGAGGTCTTAATTTAACTTTTTGTAGCTGCAGGTACTTTGTGCTTATTGAAAACTTACTTTCAGTGGATAGCCACAAATGTAACTTTAGTCCTTCTGGTTATAGTTTGATTGCTTTATAGTTTCTCAGCAGTTCTAGAATCTCAGAAGTATTCAATCTGAGATATGTCGGCATTTATCTTTAAATCTGAATATGAATGAAAGTAAAATTTTAAGTCATGTTTTGTCAGTCTTTTTTGGAACTACTAAGGTGAGTAAAATTACTTCTTGAGGTAAAAGAAATTACTGGGTTTTTAAAATTAACGATGCAAACTTTTTTTAGATGAAAAGATAGGTTCAAATCTACCTGATGAAACAACACAAACAGAAGAATTGTATTCTTCACCTGATCCAGAGAAGATTCAATCACCTTTCACTCAAAAGTATCGCGCCTGTAGAGCAAACCTTCAGAGCACCAGCTGGCTTACTCTCTCCTCCAAAATGGTGTATAGTCAAGAGCTGAATATGCCAGAAGGAGTAGAGATAATAAGTGTAAAGCCATCAGCAGGTTTGTGATTTTTTTTTTTAAGGACTAAAATTAGGAATCCTTCCCTTTCTGACTTGGATCTTAAAGTAGAAACAAAGTAATAGTAAGTTTTGTATTTGATGTTAAAATTAAAGTGCCTGTAGGTGGATCCAAAAGGTTTGCTAAAATCTGCTTCCCTGACTTTATATCTCCATTCTGGAATGAATACAAAAATAAAGCTTTCCTTAAAGGGACAATATTTATCAAATTCCACGTTCTTTCAATAAGAAGAATTATAGCACAAATTTTGTTTTGCCATCATTCATGAAATTTTTTGTAGGATCTATAAATTTTGAGGTGTTCATCAGTAGTCTTTCAAAAATAGAAATATTTTCACATTTTAGAAAGGAAGAGATTTTTGGTGGAAGAGATTCTAGATAGTAATATTCATGTTTAAATAATAAAATTTTACTTCACTCTAGATCATGAAATGGAATAAGAGGTAAAATGCTTTAATGGTATTTTTGTCACCTTGTCTTCTTTTTGAGGCCTTGTAAACAACCTTTTGTAAGGAAGTAGTAACATTTTTTGAATTTCAGAATAATAAAATGGTAGCTGAATAAAAGCATCTCTAGTGTTGTGCCTTACTTTTTAGTATTTCCTGCAGTAAAAGTGTATTTTATTTCATTTTAGGACATCTCAGTTCTTCTTCCATATATCCTGTTTGTCGTGCACCTTATCTGCTGGCTACTGCATGCTCTGATGGAAAGGTTCGATTCTGGAGATGCAGAGTTGTCACTGAATCATCAGCTTCTTCTGTGCCAGAATACAGCACACATGGTGATGTTAAATATGTGTGGGAAGAATGGCCATTACTCATTGAGGATGGACTTCCTAGTAGTAGTTCTATTAATGTTCCAGGAAGGCCAACTGAGGTCAGCTGTGCACACACAAACAGATTAGCAGTAGCATACAAGCTGGTAGCATCTGAAAATGGCCATCTTTCTCAAGATGTTGTAATGCATGTTAGTATTTTTGAATGTGAATCTACAGGGGGTTCTTCTTGGATTTTAGAACAGACTCTTAATTTAGGTGAGATAGGCACCATGTTAGACACTGGTGTTAGCATTGATAGCAATTTAGTGGCATATAACCAGCAAGACACTTCGATGTCTCAAGGTGGGAGTGTTACACCCAACACCAAGCACCTGGTACACTTAGACTGGATGTCTAGGGAAGATGGTTCGCATATTCTGACAGTGGGAATTGGATCAAAACTTTATATGTTTGGTCAGCTGTCTGGGAAGAGGCAAGAACAGAATGGTAATGAAATGGCTACAATCTCGAATAGTGGCAGCACTAAAACTACAACCTTTTCTGGATTTGTTTTGCTTCGCTGTGTTGACTTGGTTTCATCTGTAGAGGGATCACCTCCTTTTCCTGTCTCCTTGTCTTGGGTGCGTGATGGCATTCTTGTAGTTGGAATGGATTGTGAAATGCATGTTTATTCCCAGTGGCAATCTCCTGCTAAGCAGGAACTAGTTAGTACAGATTCCTGCAGTGGAAGTGTGCCATGTATAACTAGCTTAATGAAGCAAAGCCAGTCAGCTGCCTCAGGTCTGCATCCACCAAAGAGAACCTTGACCAGATCTATGACCAGCCTTGCACAAAAACTTAGTGGGAAAAGATCTGCCTGTGATTTGTCTGTGGAAATGGAAGATTCTGGTCTTTTTGAAGCAGCTCATACATTATCTCCAACTTTACCTCAGTACCATCCATATCAGCTGCTGGAACTCATGGATCTTGGTAAAGTGCACAGAGCAAAAGCCATTCTGTCCCATTTGGTGAAGTGCATTGCTGGAGAAGTTGTTGCTATAAATGAATCTGAGCCTAATCATGATAAGAGGCTCAGATCTCTGACCATCAGTGCTAGTGGAAGTACTGCAAGAGATCCCAAGACATTCAGCAAAACTGAGACTACAGACTATATTGAAATAGACTCTGTTCCACCATTGCCTTTGTATGCTCTGCTTGCTGCGGATGATGATTCATCTTATTCCTGTTCAGAAAAGACTAATAATCAGAATAGCCAAAATAAAAATGATATGCCCAATGACAATTATGAAAATCTCTTTCAAAATACTGTTGTAAGTACAGATGATCTTGTTGCATTTGATGCAGATGAAGACAGTTTGAAACCGAAAGTCATCGATCTTTCTCAATATAGCCCTACGTACTTTGGACCAGAACATGCTCAAGTTCTTTCTCGTCACTTGCTTCATTCAAGCTTGCCAGGTCTGACAAGGATGGAGCAAATGTCATTGATGGCCTTGGCAGATACAATTGCTACTACCAGTACTGACATTGGAGAAAGCAGAGACAGAAGTCAGGGTAAGGCATCTCTTCCAAGATGAGTGTCCTACTGTGCTTCACAGCACTTTTTGGGAGTTTTTCCTATTTTGGAATGTTTTTGTGGTTCCCAGTTTTGCTTCAAGTATAGCCTATAATAATAAATAGTGTTATTTACTGTGCTATCACTGTATTTACTGTTTAAGTCTTAATGCTTCAACAAGAATCGAATTTCTTTTGCCAGCTGTTAATACCATTGTTATTCCATCAATCCACGTACCATTATTTTTAGTTCACTTTTGAAGTGACAGCTTTCTTAATGACAAGTATTTGTTTTACTATGTGGAAAAGTTGAGAAGTAAGTTTGTGGGCATTTTCTACATGTTCTGTATTTTCTGTTTCTTGCATTAAACAGAATAAATAGCTTCAGAACTTTTTATATTTGAAATTTTCTTCTTTCCCATTCCTGAAGGGAAGAATTACAAATTAAGCTGTTGCTGTTATGTTTACAAATCTAAAGTGTTAATAGAAGAAGTACAATTTTGTGACTAGTAAGACACACAATAGCTACTCTTGATTAGTTTCATCAGTGTCGGTTAAAATATTTATTTCCAGGTGGAGAAACTCTTGATGAGTGTGGTTTAAAGTTTTTGTTGGCTGTTCGGCTTCACACATTTCTGACAACTGCACTTCCTCCTGTACATCGAGCTCAGCTGCTTCACCAAGGTAACTGACAGGTTTTCTTAGATGAGCATGATTTTGGTCATGTAGCTGTACATACGACTGGTGTGCTGCTGACATGCCTTTGCAAAATCTGTGAGTTAATTTGTTGGGTTTTTAAAAAAATATTGTCAAATATGTATGAATGCTAGAGCAGAAAATGTCTGTTTTATATTTGTAAAGGTCTTGGAACTGAAGTGATCTTCTTCCTAAGAAGTTTTTAGGATTTGTTGGTTTTGTTTTGTGTTTCCCCAAATGAGCTGGCTTTTCTGTACTTCTAGTATCGTGTCATTCCAGTAACCTTTTGCAGGAATAATGCAGTAGAAAATAGTATGTACTTACTGAAGTTTTCAGTACCTATTTGGAAAAAAGTGTTTTACATTCTATTCGGACTTTAATATTTCTATATGGTTACTGTAGTTATGTGGTCAACCATTTCAAATAGGGGGTTTGTTTATAATTGCTTTCATCCTGATATTGCAGGCAATGGAATAAGATGGGTTTCCTTAGTCATAATCAAATCTAAGGGACTGGCTGTGATTATTCCTTTAGCCATCATGACAATTGACACCATTTTCAATCTTGTAGCCTGTCACTCCTCAGCTGAATCAGAGATTGGCATTTGGCCAGGGTGCCACAGCAGAGTATTGGGGAGTTAGCTCTCTGATGAACCAATTTTATTTGAGATACTTCTGCTTCTGGTGAGCTCAGAAATCGGTGAGAGCGAGAAGTGCCTCTGGGGAACATGCATAGGTGCAGTTTAGTGTGCCTCTCTACAACGAAGCATAATAATTGCTGTCTTTTTATTTCAAGTTTTCTTTCGTATCTCTGTTGTGGGATGTGTTTTCTGCTTTAATTATCTGAAACTTTGCATATTTGAATCCAAGTCAGAGCGAACCTACGTTTCTTTCAAAACTTAGAAAAATTTTTTGAGTACGTTGCACTTCATACTGTGACTAGTCTTAGTGCCACCACTATCCATATATTTGAACTTCAGTAACACTGTTCTTTGCAAACTTACCTAAAGAGTTGATACATGAAAAATTATTTTCTGCTGTATGTTCTTTCTTTAGCATTTGATGTGCTGATAAATGTTCTTGCATTTCTGTTGCCTTATCAGCAATGCACTTACAAATGCAAAATAAAGAGTTTGACCTTCTTCTCTTCTCCCTTTCCCATGCCCTTGACTTCAGATTCTAGATGATTTTATTAATTAATGTCTTTTAAATTTTCTCTTTTTTTAATGGGTTATTATGCAGGCTTATCTACCAGTCATTTTGCCTGGGCATTTCACTCAGTAGCAGAGGAAGAACTACTGAATATGCTCCCTGCAGTGCAGAAGGGAGATCCAACATGGTCAGAGCTCAGAGCTATGGGTGTAGGATGGTGGGTTCGAAATATCCATAGCCTGCGAAAATGCATTGAAAAGGTAAACACAGCATTCTGAGAAAGACATACCAGACTCTTTGAACAGCTTTTAGATATATTAAGTGTTTCTGAATGTTTCATGCTGTACAATGCATAGTTTATTGTATGAATAGGAGCTTTTGTGTTCAACTGGGGTTTTTTCGTGCTTTCCAAACACCACTGTGAAACACATTTTTTGCTTTTAGGTATTCCATTTTGTAGGTGGTACTGTACAGTTCTTCTGATAGATACTCAAGGTACAGGTGGAGGATATAGTTGTTTTTTATAGCAAAACAGAGAAGTTAGGGAAAAAGGTTCTCCTTTGAAAGCTATCAGAAGTGGGAACAACTTAGATATTGTATATATATCTTGCAAATTGATACATTTCCATGATAAAAAAACCCTTGTTTTGTTTTGTTTTGGCTTTGGCGTTTTTTGTGTGTTTGTTTGGAGTTTTTGTTTGTTTTTTATATTAAAAATTTTAACCATCACAGATGTGGCAATAAACCTAATGTTGTTATCACTTGTTTTAAGCTCTTGGAAAAGCCAAGTGTTTTGACCTAGAAAATGACATGCACAGGATGCTTTGACTAAAAAGCACAAAGTGGTAAAATGCATGTCTCTGCTTTCACTTTTCAATCTTCAGTAATTAATCATCACTTTATGAAAGTTAACTGCCTTTCATTAAAAAATTTCAGGTATTCTGGGCCTGAGTTTAAGGTTGTAGTATGTGGGTCTGGGGCTATTCTTGCTGCCACTTACCTCTTTTTCCTTCCAACCACCAAAAGTAATATCCTATAAACAATTTTTCTTGTGTTCTGACTGGTTCCAGCCTGTTTTTCAAGACTCCATGCGTCCTTTGATTACCAGAGCATCTAATAAATTAATTCTGTTGTGATTTCAGGAACTAATTTCAGATAATGGGATTCCCATTTGATCTTCCAAAAGTCTTCTAGAACAGCATTAGCTAAATGATATCAAAGGGGCTCTTGTACCTTCACATATTTGTGTCAGACTCATAATGAGAGGAGGGATTGTATAATAAAGAGAGTTTTTGAGCATTATGGGGTATGGGATACCAGCAGCAAAAAGAACCTCATTTAAGATTCATTTAAATTTTGATTGGTTTTTTTACTGTTGAACTGTCTTCACAGGTGGCTAAAGCAGCCTTTCAGCGAAACAATGACCCACTTGATGCAGCCCTTTTTTACCTTGCAATGAAAAAGAAAACTGTAATCTGGGGATTATACAGGTAGGAGACGTTCAAGCTCTTCCACAGAGTTTCACAGTGTTTGATATAATGTGGGGAAAAAAGTTGATTGTGATGGTAGTCCAAAAGAAGCACAAATATTACCATTGAAAGCTGAGATTTGATTTCTAAATTACATTGCATGAGTCGTTTTTAAGCTTCTTATATTGACTAAAGTAATTTAGTTGCTGTTTCTGAAGGTAGATACTTCCAAGTTCTAGTCTCAAAGCTACTGTAATTTTAATCAGTGCTTAATTCTGATTTACTTTTTTGGAGTGGCAGTGTAGTGTGTGGAGTGTATATCTGTCTTTCAGAAAAGTGTTTGTTATAGATTTTATCTTAAATTCAGAGGACTGAATTGTGTCTGCCCTTGAGACTGATTTTTCATAATACACTGTTCAATGTTGCAAACTTTTTCTTGAGAACTCACTGGGAAAAAATAGATTTTCTATATTTGTGTTGGGTTAATTTAAAATACCTTTAGGTTTTGTATTTACTGAAGTCTATTATTTTTAAATATGAGGCCTTGTCTGCTCCCAGTGTGGTGAGAGACTGTGCATTTCCTAATGTAAAGATCTGTGTAAAATTATACTGGCATCTGAAGAAACGAAGAACCTTAATGCATCTCATAAAATGTATAATGTATTTATCAATTACATTTAATACACAGGTCCCAAAAAGATACTAAAATGACACAGTTTTTTGGAAACAATTTTACTGAGGACCGATGGCGTAAAGCAGCATTAAAGAATGCTTTTTCTTTGCTTGGCAAACAACGTTTTGAACATTCTGCAGCATTTTTCTTGTTGGCAGGACACTTAAAAGATGCAGTGGAGGTAAAAGAATTAACTTCTTTTTTGTGTTTAAGACTGTTCTATTGGCCCAAATGTGCAAATATATTGAATGTGATTTGCATTTTGCATTATTAGTATAACTCCTGAAGCTTCTGATACTTCTGGTTTGTGCTCTTCTCTCCCACCATCCCGCCCCCAAATTAATGACAAATGCCAAAACTTGATCTTTACATTTTGATTTTTTTAAGCTGTCATATTAGTGATACTAAAAAGTCACATGGTTAATTAATTTCTCTGTTACAATTTTAAGAGGCCCACCTACCATTAAGGGCCTTAGCTACTGTTACTGCCCTTTCAGATTGTCTACCTAGACCTATATGAAGATGGAAGTTTTTCGTTAGGAAGTTCCAGACCTGACATTTTGGCGGTGATACGGAAATCCCTTCACAAAAAACCCCAAAACAGTATTTCCTGGATCTGTTTGAATTGAAAAGGAAAATAATTTTTGATAATGAAGGATTTGTTCTGTTGAAGCCAGTTGATTTCAAAGGTCTATTGTCGTGCCACTTAAACTGAAGAAAGGCAAATCAGATCTCGGATATAATAGTTGTCTACACCTATTCTGTGTAGTTCTTGCTCATTTTTTATGGAGTTGGTAGACATACTTAAATTAATCTTGTCATTTCCTGACTTGTGATCATTTTAAACCGAGGAGAAATTACAAACTTTGGTCTTTTAAATGTATTTATTTTCAATTAGGTTTGCCTTGAAAAACTGCATGACATTCAACTGGCTCTTGTAATCTCAAGACTTTATGAATCGGAGTTTGAAGTATCTAGTACTTACAAATCTGTACTACAGAAGAGAGTTTTGGGAAGTATGTTTACTGGAAAAGAGAGCTCTAGAAACATACACTGTGACCCTTTTCTGCGAAGTATGGCATACTGGATTTTGGAAGATTATAGCAAGGCTCTTGACACGCTGATTAAACATTCTGTTGAAGATGACGGAGGTAAGAGTATGCGTGTTTTGCCTGTTAGGTTGGTTGTTTGTTCATTTAATCTGCAGTTTCTTAAAGTGTTGTCTGAACAGAACCAGGTACCACACAGTTTTTCACCCTTGTTAGTAAATAGCTTGCTGTAGCAATATATGTGGATTTTAATAGCAAATATGGTGACTGTGTTGTGCTTATCCTGCATCTCATGAATGCATACGTTGTCCTTTAAGCATATGAATATAAGAATAATGGAATGACCCTGAAGTGATGCAGTGGGTTTTTTCAGCAACTGTTCAAAGATGAAGAGACAAATTAACCTCATTAGTTAATTTGACTCCATCACAGTCTAGGAAAAAATTTCTGATTGCACAGTTACATAGGAGAGTCTGGAAGACATGGTGTTTTTGTAGCTTTTAGTCCTTGGGAAAAGTAGTGGATGACAATGATAAACTTCCAGTGAAAAAGTTTTGGTTATTTATCATAGTACAAGGAGGTCCATGTGGTGTTCACTTGCTAATTTTATAAGCTGATGAGAATCAGTTAGTGTTGTCAAGGAAGCTGAATGGTTCAAATCCCTACTAGTTACCATGCTGCTGTTTTCAGTCCTGGCTACTGAGAGATGCCAGTAGAAGATATGTGCCTCAGGGTAATTTTGAGCAAATGAGGAATAGCGTGTTTGGTTGTTTCTGTCTTGGTTACATCTTTCTGTGTAAAATAATTCTAGAATGTTAATAATTCTTCTGTTATTAGTTCAGTGGCTTGTTTGTGGTGTCTTGCTCTATTTTCATACTTGAAAGGTGCTCTTTCATTTACCTCTTTCTGTTATCTGTCACTACTTGTGCCACAACTCCTGTTAAATGAGAGAGTAAAGGTCTGTCTCCGCTAACCTGGGCTCTTTGAAAGCTGAGTGACTCATCCAGTGCTGGTGCTCGTATCTTTTCAAAGTTTTTGTTGTGAACATGAAAAAAAAGTGCCTAGGTGTTGCACTGCTGTGTAATTGATTTGCTTCATAATACTGCTACCATTAGGTATAAATGTTATGGATTTCCTGCTTTGAGTGCGAGTTACGGGGTTTTTTTAATATATAGACAAAGTAAAAAATACTAATCCAAAATTATAAAAAAAAGTACTTGAAGTAATGTAACATCTTGTTCTCATTTAGTGATAGATACTTTAGAAATCTAAACTGAACAGAAAAATGGTCTTGTTTAACTCTAGTAAAACTGGCCTGACTACAAGGAAAAAAAATGGCAGCTGTTTTAATTTAAAAGATCTTACTTGCTGTCCCTCTCAAGCTTCTCTTCTGGGTAATGATTAAGTTTGGCAATGTCCTCCCCACCAAAATACTCAAATGATAAAGGTGCAAAAGAAGGTGAAAAGGGGAGTGCAATGAAGTAAACAGTAATATGAACATATGAAGTAGACAACAGAATTAATATTAAGACCTAATAGCTTTCTGATGAACTTAGGACTTGCAGATGGATATTGCATACAGAATGTAGATTTTCCTCATGCTGCGATATCTTTTCAGATGAAGGAGATGGCTCATCAAGTTGTAATCCAGCAGTGTTTAACTTCTACAACTACTTAAGAACACATCCTCTCTTGCTGAGACGTCATTTTGGCTCTTCTGATACACCTTCCACACACATTTGCTTAACAGTAGAAAATGGATTAGCTGACAAAATCAACCTAGGTGAAAGACGGCTGTTTTTCACCACTGCATATGCTCATCTAAAAGCTGGCTGTCCTATGCTGGCCTTAGAAGTGTTATCAAAAATGCCCAAAGTTGTCAAGAGGTCAAAGTCATTCTGTAAATCCCCTAGTTTAATGGACACTAGTAAAGATTTCTCACCATCTTCTCCAGTTAAAGAGTTTGAAACAAAAGATGAATCTTCCAGTGTTGATTGGTCACAGCCAGTATGGAACGGTCTAGCTTCATCTTCGGATTGTTCGTCAGAAAAACATTCAAGTTCCACTCTTTCCTTTGACTGGAGTCAGCCATGTGTGGTGTTCCAAGATGAACCCTTGCAACTACAGACAGACAGTGATGAAAATGATGAGGATGAAGACTCTTCCCTGGTAATGAAAGATCTAAGACCTCTGAAGAAAACAGAAAAATCATATGAGATGAGTTCTAGCTACACAGAATCTTTTAGTGTAGGTGATGACAAAGATATTCTAAGTCCGTCAGAAGATATCATTTCAGCACAACTGAAGTTTAGAGCATGCCTGAAAATTCTTACTGTAGAGCTTCGTACACTGTCCACGGGTTATGAGGTAGATGGTGGGAAGTTGCGGTACCAGCTTTATCAGTGGCTTGAGAGAGAAGTGGTAGCTCTTCAAAAGACCTGTGATTATAATGTTGAAGTAGAAGAGATACCGTCAGTAATGAGAGTGTTGCCAGAGGAAACCACATTACATGAAAACACCGAAGACTTAGCTGACCAGCAAAGAAATATTATGCGGAGAGAACACTTTCAGAAAAGACGTCAGTGGCTTCTGAAGTACCAGTCTCTCCTAAGAATGTTCCTTAGTTACTGTATTCTTCATGGCTCACATGGTGGAGGCTTGGCATCTGTCAGAATGGAATTAATTCTCCTATTGCAGGAATTGCAGCAGGTATGTGGGGGAGCTTTAGTTTGTATTGTCTCTGCTTCAGGTTTGTAGGTTTATTTAAATGTGTTTTGTCTTTTTGTTGAAGTTTTCCTACTATAGCGGACACCTGTTTTATAATAAATTTACATCTGTTTTTAACAGGTTATGTTTCATGTCGGTTTATTTTTTTGTTGTTGTTATTTAGAATCCCTTCTCCTCTTTCAGAAAGTCTTATGTTCCCTTTAGGAGTATGTACTATCACTTTGTGTGTGTGGTTCTTGTTTTTAGGAGCAGTCAGTACAGATGCCTTCCAGCCCTCCAGCAGAGCAAGGCTCCGTACCTCTCCTATTTGCTTGCACAGCTAGTGCCAAAACAGTGGTGGCTAATCCATTGCTGCATCTTGGTAATTTAACTCATGATATATTACATGCCATAATAAACCTTGATTCACCACCTCATCCAGATACTCAGAACAACAAGGTATGTATTAATAAATGTTTTGTTGCTGTTGTCATTGTCTAGCTTGCTGAAGTCATGAATTTTTTTATAGTAGCATGAAAACTTTCTGCTGTGCCTCCCTGTGACAAATAATAAAACTGTGAAACATGAGCATTTTCTGTAGTAATTATCTTGACCTAAAACAAGATCTGCTGATTATAACTTACTGTCAAGGTGCTGAGCATCTGGTTCAAGAAGCTGAAATAGTTTGGCCTCTCTCAGAACTGGATATTTGTCCAAGATGACATCTATTCTGGAAATGATGTTACACTATCAGCATCGTATTTGTCTTCTATTGTAATTACTGTTATAGGTACATGTATCATTATAGTGATTATATTTGACAATATGATCATTATTTCTGTTACATTAATGGTAAACTCTGCATTTCATTCCTAAATCTAAGTAAAACTAAGTTTTGAAGTATAAAACCTGATGATTAGCAAAGTACAATAAACTTTTTTGTTCATATAGTAAATACAGTATTTTTTAAAATTATGTTTCTGTAAGGTTTCTTCTGTATTTAACCTTTGACTGGAGGTGAAACTTCCAGTATGTGTTCAGGTCCCAAATCGTGTTTGCTTTTACTGGGATTTCTAGAGAACACTCAAGAGAGTGCTTAGTACTTTAAAGGGAACAAACAAATAAATGCAATATACTCTTTTTGTTTCAACAGAACCCTTTTGATCAACAGTATCTCTAGTTTTTTACAAAGTGTGGTTTGTTATACATTAAGAAAAGTATCAGTTATATTAAAAGTACTGATCGGTGTGAGCGAGTAAATTGCCTGTGTGTCTGAGAGCAGCACAAGAATTGGTCAAAAGCTAAGCTGCATTATTGATTTTCATTCTGAAGCAAAGTCTTTGTATTCTGTGCCAGCATATTGCTACTGTCTGAGGGTGTAATTGCTTAGAACTGTTGTGTAGAGGTTTAATATGCTGCTGTTTATTAATTGAAAGCATTTCAGCTAGAGCTGATCTGTGATTATGAGTGGGTGGGTTTACTGAATACTTTCCCATCTCTTTCAATGCAAAGTCAACTGATTTATCTGAAATAAATTTGGAAGAGAAAGGTGGTTTTGTAAGTGCGTAAGTGCTTATACATTCCGTATTCATTGCTTGTTTGGGTGTTACAAATCTATATGCATGAAGGGCTGTCATAGTAACCACTGCCAACTCTGAGTGTAAGATGTTCTATGAAACTTTATCCTACAGGTATATGTCATGCATACCCTGGCAGCGTCGCTCTCCGCTTGCATCTACCAATGTCTCTGTGATGGCCACAGCTACAGGTAAAGCTCTACGAAAAGTGCCTTTTAGAGAACCACTGTCTTATTGTGGTGATGATAATAGGCACCACAAAGCAGTGCTCACACCTGCCTGTGCCTAGAAAGAACTTGAATAGTTGTAACCATAACTTTTTTTATAATTTTCCCCTTTTCTAATTCACAGCTCCTTTCAAGCAAATCAGTTCACTGGAACAGTGTATCAGACAGTGCTGTTAACTCAGCGCCATTCTTTAAGAACAGCAAGCTCAGAAGAAACAGTGACCCCCAGTACATCACCCGCTCAGTGGCAGA
>JAOXXN010000375.1:212215-224930 GCA_026770055.1 Myrmophylax atrothorax
CTATCGTGAGGTTGTCAGTTCGATTCCTGGACCGGGCTGCACGTTGTATTCTTAAGCAAAATACTTTATTTTCTTCTTCCATAGATGATGGAGAGAAACAGCAAAAACATTTCAGGCTTTCATCAAAAACCTCTCCAAAAGAGAGTTCTCAGTTGCCTGCATTGTCATCAGTAGACCAAGAATCTCCATCTTACAGAGAAAGATTTATCCCTCCTGAGCTTAGCATCTGGGATTATTTCATTGCAAAGGTAATTTTCTGATATTGTAACACTTAAATGTCTTATGTCACTTCTGGATTGGCAGTTTTTATCTTCGTAGTCATTATGCTAGATATTGATAGGATAAAATCTGCCTGTTTTTATTGCAATATTTTGCTTTTTGTAAAATACTGCCCACAGGTATTTTTGAAATAGCTTTCTTAAAAGCTGTTGTTACTCAATTAATTTGTTTCCAGATAATGATACGAACAAAACATGTTTTTTATACTTGCAGAGTAAAAGAGTATAGATAGTTATGGGCCAGCTATTTAGGTGAAAAAGGAAATGTGAGAAGCATTTTATCAGCTGTTTCAGTTGGGTGAAATGAGTGTGTATTCTTAGTCGAAATCAAATCATGTTGCCTTCTGTTAGGTCTGCTGTGGAAGAACTAGAGAGAATATACTCAGAGTTTGAATTCTCTCTGACCAGCTCATGTTTCCCGTGTCTGGTTTGATATATATGACATATAAATATATAAATAAAGCAAAATAAGAATTGCAAAACTGTTTTCATTTTCAGCTTTAGAATTTTCAGTAATGTAAAAATAGTTAAGCTGTTTAAGTATATAGTGCTTATGGACAATTACCCTTTTCATGAGGTACAAACTCCCAAGTATTACTAAATTAAGTAAGATGATGTGCCTGCATTTTTATAAAAAGAATTAAATATTGTAATGACTCAGTTTTAAAAGGTAATTTAAAATGAGATGTTGGCTAGAAGATACTTAAAGAATATTACTTAATTTTTTTAGCCATTTCTTCCATCACAAAGTAGAGTGGAATATGATTCAGAAGAGAGTCAGACAAGTGACGAAGATGATGAGTATGTTGATGGAGATGTGTTTGCATCAAATTCACATAACCAAGAGCATTCTAATTCAAATTCTTACAGGTAAATAACTTTAGAGTGCAGGATGTTCTGCACTGTCTAGACTTGAATTTCTGGCTTTTTACTTTTGAGATAATGTACCACTTACTTGGTAGTTCATGGGAGTGCATTATCTAGACTCAGTAGTTAATTTTTCACAATTATTATTTTACTTATTAATATATGGTATAGTGATTTTTTAATCCAAAGTGTAATATTCTAAAATACAGTTTTTGGTTTTCAGTAGTTTATAATGAGGATTTGAAGCTCTAAATCTAAATCCTAATACTGAATAAGTTAGAATTATTTTACTATTAGTAAATGACTTACTAGTGCTTTCTTGTTAGTTGGTCACTGATGAGATTGGCAATGGTTCAGCTGGTACTTCACAATTTGAAGATTTTCTACCCTTTGGCTGGACATGATCTTTCAGGTAATAAGCAGCAGAGTTGTCTCTTCATACCTAATTACCACACTTTAAATCAGTAGTATGTTGAATAATATGCGTATATTGTAGCTTTATTTTTAGTTGGAAATTTCTTAATTTTTCAGTGATCCGGGAATAAATATTCTGATACTATTTACAATACAAGTGTATTTATGAAATAACATGGTGGGTGGATAAGATGAATGGATGAGAGGGAATGCTCAGTAGTTAGCAGAAGTCTCTGCATACTTGTTTTCTTTTCCTCCTAATCCTTTAAGAATGTTTACAATATTTATTTCTTGGTGGAAGCACTGTAGTTTTTTTGTAATTCAAGCAGCATCATTCCTACTCCTTGTTTTGTAGAAGCACAGAATCATTGAATGGTTGGTGTTTGGAAGGGACCTCTAAAGACCATCTAGGTCCAACCATGCGCACCATGTTGTAGGCAGGGACATCTTTCATTAGATGGTTTTGCTCAAAGCCTCATCTGACTTCCTGGGGTGGGGCGTTCACAACTTTTCTGGCAACTAGTTCCAGTGTCTTATCACCCTCATCATAAAAGATGTCTTCGTTACACCTAATCTATATCTATTTGCTTGGTTTAAAACCATTACATCTTGTCCTACCACTACAGGCCATGGTAAAAGTCTTTCTCTGTCTTTCATGTAAGTCTCCTTTAAATATTGAAAGGTGGTTGTAAGGTTTCTCTGGAAACCTTACAACCTTCTCTAGTCCAGGCTGAGCAACCCCAGCACTCTCAGCCTGTCTCCCAGGAGAGGCATTTCATCTGTTTTCGTGGCCCATCTTTGGACCTACTCCAACAGGTCCATATCATTCTTATGCTGAGTGCCCCATGGCTGGGTGTGGTGCCCCAGATGGAGTCTCAGGAGAACAGATTAGTGTGGCCAAATTCCCTCCCTTGCCTTACTGTCCACTATTCTTCTGATGCAGCCTAGGATGCAGTTGCCTTTTTGGGCTGTGAGCGCACATTGCGGGCTCATGTCCAAGTTTTCATCCACTGGTATCCTTAACTCCTTCTCCACAGGGCTGCTCTCAATCTATTCATCACTCAGTTGTTTTTGGTACTAGTGATTACCCTGGCTTAGGTGCAGTTGTCCTTGTTGAAGCTTGTGAGGTTCACATGGGCCCACTCCTCAGGCCTGTCAGGGTCCCTGTGAGTGGCATCCCTTCCCTCCAACAAATCAACTGCACCTCTCATCGTGGTGTTTCGTGCAAACTTCCCGAGAGTGCACTCATTACGACTGTGTATCACTGTCAAAGATACGGAACAGCACCAATCCCAACATGTATCCCTCAGGGATGCCACGTGTTGCTGTTCTCCATTCGGACATCAAGTGTAACTCTTCAGTTAAGGTCACTCAACCAGTTTCAGCCATCAAGTAGTCCATCCTTATTGCTGCAGCTGAGAGGTAAGGATGTTGTGTGGGGCTATGTTAAAGGCCTTCCAGAAGGCAAAAATAGAGGTAATCAGTTGCTCTTCCCTTGCCCACTAATGTATTCAGTCCATGTCAGAATGCCACCAAAGGAGTTGGGCACAATTTGCCCTTTTTGAAGGAATGTTGTCTTTCTTTCATTACCTGCCTGTCTCCCATATGCCTTGACACAGCTTCCAGGAGAGGATCTGGTCCATGATATTTAATTTTTGTCAGCATTAGAGAAGTCTCCTGCTGTATTTAGTGATGATAGCATAGCACAAAGCAGTTCATTTTTATACTTGAAAATATCAAGTAGAGGTTTAAATAAAGCTTACTTGGGAGATACTTGAAATAAACTTCAGCCTTCAGCTGCTGGAATTATCTTTGTCAAGATCATAATGGAAAGGGAAAGTTTTTTATTGTTGTTTACTTGTCGTTCTAGAGCTTCCAGTTAGCTCTCCAATATGCCATGCAGTTTTGAAAACTTTACAGCGCTGGGAACAAGTTCTTCTCCGACGTCTTGAGCTGTATGGGGGTCCACCTCAACATTATATTTCAGTTCATGCTTCTGAAGATGCCCTAGCTGCTGGTCCCGCATTGCTTCGCCATAAAACTTTACTTGAGCCTACAAACACTCCCTTCAGGTGAGTCTGATTTCTATAAACACTGGCCACAATATCTGTAATATAAATCAAGCATTAGGGTTTTAGTGCATGTGATAGACCATAACTTCAATAACTATATGCCAGTTTCTAGCTTTGTTCTAATCCACTGTGAAATGATGGATGCACATCAGATTTCATGTATCTCTGAGCCAAAGCAGGGTCAGGAAAAACAAACAACAGTTTCTGATTTTTTTAGAGTTCTTTTACTGAAGCTTAACATATGGATTTTGAGTGTCTCTGGAAAAAGTAAGGTTGACAATAAAATAAAGAATAAAAAAATTACCTTGAGAGATAATTAAGATTATGACAATGAATGAAATAATTGTGTTCCAATTCTATAGTCCTTCTAATTCTATTGCTGAAAAGTCATGGATGTTTCAGAGATGTTGCACAGCTGATGATGTGTTCCTAGCAGGAAGTGTTAGTCATTCATTGTCTATGTGATAGGATTACTCATTAGCAATAAAGAGAAATGGTTCATGTTGTAATGAATGAGTTGAACTAAGAAATAATCTGTATGCTGCCCTTATCATTGTCTAATTTCTTAAAGAGATTTTTCTCACTTGTCCCAAAATAGGAGGAGAAAACTATTTTTCTTCCTTCTTTTGTACCTCCTCTCACATATCAGGAAGAGGGTATTCAAGTCCTTCCAAATAGAAATTGTGTAGTATCTACAGATCTGTAGTTTTGCTTCAGCCTTTCTTCTGACTGTAATTTGATTTGATTTGACTGTAATTTCTGTTTGCACTCTTGTATAAATACGAGCATAACGTAAATATTTATTTTGACTTCTTTCTGTAGATCTAGCAGTCACATTGCACTGTCTGTGAAGAGGCTGTGGCAATACTTGGTCAAACAGGAAGAAGTCCAGGACACCTTTATTAGAAATATTTTTACAAAGAAGCGATGCTTAAGTGAGGTTGGTATGGTATATAAAATGGAGCAAATATTGCAGGTTAATCTGTGAACTTAAGTTATTTAACTGGCTTGTTTACTTCTAGGACATGAATGGTTAATGTTCTTGGCTTTGACTCTAAATCTACAGTATTTAATACTAAAAATATTTGTCCATTCTTTCATACAATACAAAAATAATCAGTCTTTGACTATAGAATGACAACTACCACAACTTGGCTACAAGTTATCTTAGTTAAGATCAGTAAAGCTGTCTCAAAAGAATGACCAACTTGAAAATTTCAAATATTAAAACCAGTAAGCTAAACAGCCAAGTTCTGTAACTGTGTTTGTCCCTCTCACAGTCATCTGGCTTTTATTCACTGCTTTTTGTCATGTTACAATTTGGTTTTAGTAAGAAATTTTGTCATACAACAGTTACTACTTCTGTCCCTGGTAATTTGTACCAGTGTCTATCCAGATTTCAGGTTCCAGATTCAGTAAAAGTTTTTAAATTGTGGTTCTGTAATGGACTTCTAGAGTGTTTTTTCTCACTCTTTAGTTTCTCCTTTTTTTTCTTAGTCGGCCCTACTCCCAATAATTGAAAGAATTGATGGTACTAAAGACAAACTGGGGAATAGCATAAACAGAGGAGAATGAAGCAGAACAAATTAAACATGCAGGGAAAAGAATATTCATGACTAGTAAAGCCTCATCATGGCAGCAGAGAGGTCTGTATGACATAATCTTTGTCCTGTCCCAACTGGAATATTAGCTTGCTTGAGTAAGGTTGGCTAATTGTGTTCACTACAGACTTCAGTTAAAAGGCAAATTGTTCCTTCTGTCCTTTAAAGATGCACCATTTCTGGTCATGTTTTATGTTAATGCAGCTGTGCTGTTATGCTGTATGGACAAGTATTTTGGAAAATTTTAGATGTGCTTTATATGTTTCAAAGGAGACTCATGTACAGCCTTATAGAGTATAGGTGTATTGGTGTTACTTTTTATCTTGTTACTGATAAAATGTCAGTATAAATTGCTTATTTTTCAAGAAATTTGAAATTTGGGATGGGCAAGATGCTGTTACCGCACAGAATAGGTAAATCAGTATGTTCTGTACTGAATACAGAATTTGCTAATTATTGTTACTATTTAAATTATGTGTGTGTGCAAACATGCTGTTGTGTTTCAGTTGTTCTGTGTTGGGGTAAAACCAAAGAAATTCAGTATTTCCTTGATACCTTGTGTGTTATGTCTTATCTTTATGCTTTGTTCTGTGGTTGTTCTTTCCTTGGCGAAGTCATTAGAGGAGCACAATGAGAACATGAAAAATTCTGTGGCAGAGGAGCCCATCATCTCTAAGGTACACAGTAGTAATTCTCAAATCTATTGGACCCCGCATCATTAGGAAACATTTTCTTTTTGAAATGGTGCTAATTTCACTTAAAAAAGTCTTTACTGACATAGCAAGCAAACTTAAAAATTCCCTTTTGCAAGGGATTGAGTTAAACTATCTTGTTACAGAGTCTGTCTGAAACTAGTTTTGTTAGGGAGCTGCATTAAGCAACCAGGTACAAACAGTATGTGTTACCCAATTCTGTAGCTATGGCCAGTGAGGAGCTGAAGCTGAAATTTGTACAAATGACAAAAATTTAGTGCAGTGTGGTTCATAGTACATAGAGGACCTTTTGCCAATATGACATGTCTAGAATAGTTGCTATAAAGAAAGTGGTTAACTGAAGTTACAGTAGTTTCTCAGCATGATACTAATTCACTACTGAAAATTTTCACTGAACCTTAAAGATGGTGACAAATTAATTGGAACTGACTGGGGAAAAATAATTTTAATTTCATGCAGATTTTTTCACCACAACACACAGATCATGGTTTTGTATCTGTTTGTCACTGCAGTTTTGTGAAGTGTTACATAAATAAAATCAACAAGGTGTCAATTTTGTTTTGACATTACAGAAGGCATTCCATCCACTTCATCTACAACAGCTATAGCCTTTTTTTCAGACTTTGAAAAAGACCATTTGCAGTTCTTTGACAGTATAATTTTACTGTTTTGCACGTAAAATATCCTTGTTTAAATCTTCTGAAGGTCAGAAGATTTAAGAATTTGAAGATGAGAGACTGGGAATAGTTCTGGAATAATTCTCTGTTTTGAAGAAAATACAGATTTTACATTATGTGATTCAGGTTTGAATTTTCAGGTCACCATTAGTTTGGCAGTGCCATTTTTTTACTGTAAAAAATTTTGTAACTGCAACAGACTGAGTCTGTAATCTGTCAATTTAATACTTGCAATGCTGAGCTCTTGGAATTTTGTGTGTGCTGGCATGTACCTGGATGCATTTCTAAAATACAAAATGATGGACCATATTCAAATCCAACATTAAATCACGTTAAGAATAATAATAAGAAAAAAGAATATGTGATAGTAAAATATTTGTGGTGCTGGATCTATTGAATTATGGAGAAATGTGAATAGGAAAGCTGACAAAGTTCAAGTTTCTTTTCCTACTCAGGAGCTTGCCTCACTGAAAATTCATCATTTTCAGTGGTAAAAAGTGTTTGCTAAGAGCATGCAAAGACTTAACAAAGTTTTTTGAGAGGAAAATATCAACATTAAAGTTTAAATCATAAACAGCAAGTGTGCATGCAGCCTTCCTGGTTTTCAGCATCCCTGAAAAACTTGAGAATGAACATAGTACTGTGACCTCTGTGACAAATTATATTTTCTTTGTTGCTGTGGTAATCTCAGCGTGGCATTTGGAAGCTAGATTATTACACGAAGCAGGTTTACCATAATTGTTCCAGGCTCTATTTGTTGAGTTCTCTTAGGATTCAAAGAAGAAAATCCTATATGAAACAATGTTTGGTCTCTTTACTTCCATTAAAAAGTAGTGTTACGCAGAAGTTTTCTTTTAATTGTGCTTTACTTTTTAAATACAGATAGAAACAGATTTGGGATACCCAGGAGGCAAGGCAAGAATAATCCATAAAGAGTCTGATATCATTACTGCTTTTGCAGTCAATAAGGTGAGTGTAAAGGAGGTAGAATATTCTGTGTTGTACTTCCACCTGATACACAGGTGGTAGTCCTATTGTCAGTGTGTGAGATAAGCTTTGCCAGCATCATTAGCCACTATTGGCACCTGGAACTTCCAGCACTCCCTTCCCTAAAGCACTTCATAATTATCTTTTAATAATTAAACTGTTCTGACTTTTTTTTTTCTGTTGTGCAATGCATTGAGGGAAGGGAGAGCTGGGCTTTACTTTTTCTTTAAGCTTGTGTGTGGGAGTATTTGTCCTTTTGTGTTAAAGACAACCAGGAAGTAATCTTTTCGTTTGTTCAGCCACATAACCCTTCAGAAGTGGAGGAGGGGAGCTTGCTTGAAAGCATTGTAGTACAGTTACCTGTTGTTTGTCCTCTGAGAAAAGCAAGGAGATATTTGATCTGCTTGAGAGAGGTCTAAGATACAGATATTGTGTGATGCTATCCCAGATGCAAATTAAAAGGGAAGTGTTGGTTTGGAATGTATATAGATTAGACATAAATGTTTGGGGGTTCATAAATTGATTAAGTGTATATTTTTGTGAACAATGGTACCATAACCAGAGAAAATTAAAATAAGCCCTTTTTGAGCCTTCCTGTTGTATCTGCCTTTCTGTGTGTTACTTTTTTTCAGGCAAACCGGAACTGCATTGCAATAGCATCGAGTCATGATATCCAAGAACTAGACGTGTCTGCGATTTTAGCTACGCAGATCTATACCTGGGTTGATGATGATGTGGAAATAGAAAATAAAGGGTATATGTTCTTTGTTTCCAGTATCACAGCTTGACTGTGTATAAATGAGTGTAACAAAGCATGGTATTTAATGTTGCTGTTGGTAATCTTAACTTACAATGTTTTTTCATTTATAGGGCTGATGATTTCTTAGTTATACATGCTCGTGATGATCTGGTAAATGTTCAGGGAACTACTCCTTATACTCACAGTAATCCTGGCACACCCATCAATATGCCCTGGCTGGGCAGTACACAAACTGGCAGGGGTGCGTCTGTGGTAAGTCCCTTGTCAAAGATGACCTTCGTGTATCCTATCTGCCTCTCTCCTTTTTTCTGTTCAGTGTTGCTGGTTATATTTTACAATTAGCGTGTAAGTAAATAGCTTTTCTGTGTAATCAAGATGAGTTGGATTTTTGTATAAGTTTGCTTTAATAGATTAAAACACTGCACAGAATTTAAGGGACACCAACTAAGCAAGCACATATTTTAAGCAAGCCATATATGCTCTCTTTACTGAAGATGCATCATTTGAAAACAAAGAATCAGGGTTTAGGTAAGAAGTTGCATCATATGTTTTTCTTTAATGACTTTAAGCCAAATGCTCTTATCTAAAAACCATATATTCAGCAGATTTCAGGATATAAATTCATAAGAATTGGGTAGAAATATTTATATGAAATGTTGAAGCAGCTTTTACTTTAAGCATGATCTTCAGCTTACATTCTGAGTTTTAGAAATAGATTCTGTGTCTGGAATTAAGGTTTGCCCAGAGCTAAAAACTATTAGGTTAAATTTAGTTCAGATCAAATGGTAATTGTAGTCAGGCCACTGACATTCTTACGTTGCAGCATAGAGGCTTTCTAATAATGCAGATCTGTTGGTTAGTTAGCTGGGAGACACTTGTTTGGAGACACTTAACTGGACTGAAATGGTTGTACAAAACACCAGTATCTCGGTCTTACACACCGTGAAAGTTTTCCTGGATAACTGAACGTGTAAAGTCTTGGGACTTGGCTGCATTTTGTGTCTTTTAACAGCTCAAAGCAAGTCTGTAGCTGGTGGCAGAATGAAATATCTGTGTTAATTAATATTGTAGTTCATTTTTGAAAATATCTGATGATTAGGAGGAGTAAAGAAGGAATAAGGAATAAGCATTATAAGAATTATAATATTATTCACACATGGAAGTGCCCGTACCTACACCTCTGACTTCTGTTCAGGAGCTACTGATCTCAGTTGCCACTGTTGCAGCTCTGTTACCACAATTGGGTCTTTTCTGCAAGTATTCTTTGAATGCCTTCACTACTTTCTCTTTTCACTTCCATTTATATATATATGTATGTACAGAATTTTTGTCTGTGTGTTTCTCAACATTAAGTAATTGTATAATCTACTGTGTAAACTGTGCTTACATGACTTTCTATTTTGTATGTAGTAAAACTTTCTTCATAAAGATATTTGGCTATGTTTGTGTTGAATGTATTTGCTGTTAACTTTGCACCTAAATTTTGTCTGGCATAACTGTTTGACTGTGGCAGAGAACCAATCACAGCACAGAACGACACCTGCCCACTAGTGAGGGAAGACAAAGGTACCCAATGAAGAACAAAGTAAATGAAGGAAGATATAGGGATTCTTGGGAGGAAATAGTGTTGCTGTGGAAGGACTCAAACCTGGAAGAAGAGCAGCTTCACTAAAATCTTTCTTCAGATACTGTTTACTACTTTGTTCCTTCGGATACTACTTCTGATTCTTGTTGTCATCGTTGCTTTTCCATAATGTGCAGCCCATTTAGTAGTTGTAGCCCACTGTTCACTGCTTTACTGGCTTCTCAATCTCGTCAGTTTTGCTTCACTTCCATCAGCCAAGGGGACTGTTGAACTTAGGATACTCAGACAGTTAATGTTTTATTTAGGTCTAAGATTGTTCTGTAACTCTTCACTGTTTCCTGTTGCATGGTTTGTAGGAGGTAAGTGAGGAGACTCACTATCAACACTTCAGCACAGGGTGTTTACACAATTCCTACAGGATGTGCCTCTAAGAGAGCAGTGAAGTACTAGTAGGTAACTAACAGCTTTGAAACTCAGGTAATGATCTCAACAGTTTGTCATACAAGTCATTGTGACTGACACCAATATTTACCTGTTTAACAGCTGGTGGGTTAAATTTTAAGTGCTTTTTGATTCTCCAGGCTTCCTGTGCATTAGGCCCAAAGCACCCAACTTTCCAGCAAAGCAGCCCATGTTCTAGCTATCCAGCTGTCGTAAGGGCAAACTGAGGGCTAGCAGTATCAAATGTCAGTTATATTAATGATTCAAGTATTTGCATTTGATAATTGTACTTGCCTTCTAAATTGGAGATTCTACACCAAAGAGTTACATTATTATAGTCTTTCAAAGGCATGTTCCTGTGAGTTTGCATTTTCCAAAGCATTATCCAGCAGGGGTTAGGAAATCATAACTACTTGTCTGTTGAAGGAAGACAGATGAATTCTCTTACCTTCTGGGTAAAAGTTGGTAGCTGTAAAACTTGACACAGCCCTTCAGTTTACTGAAGAAATAGAGAGAACCTCAATAATTGTTCTTCCATTTACACATAGACAGAAATTGTAAGTTTAGAGCACAAAGCATTGCAATTATAAATGCACATACCAGTCAGTAAATGTTTGAAGAATATAATCTTCTCTTGTCTTGTCCTAAATCTTAAAACGTGCATTTATTTTTACCAAACTACTTAGTGTTTTTCCTTGACATTTAAAGTACATAATGACAAAAGAAAGGAAAATATGTATTTGAAGATCTTACTTTTTATCTTCAGGGAAGTGTTTTGAAATACCTTGAGTAACTGAGAGGTATAAGGTTTTCTCTTAAATAACTAATAAAACTTCAAGAATAAAAAGATCTAAATCTGCTTCCAAAATGTAATCAGAGGATTGCAGTTACTTCATTGAGCCAAACCCAGGGAAATTTTAGTGAGAAAATAAATTATTTCCTTTCCAAGTGCTTTTCCTCATTTTTGCTTGCAAACTGATATTTTACAGAATATTACTTTTCAGCTCTCTGAATCATGTGAAAATCACATGCCTCCTTCCAACTGACACCCTGATGTGATTGGAGACAAGGGGAGAATCGTATACTTGAAATAGCTGATCACTCTCTACTGTCCCATGACAAGCAGTGTCAAAATCTGCACAAAATTGTAACAGTCACAGTTGGATTCAATGATCGTAAAGGTCTTTTCCAACCTAAATGATTTTCTGAAAGTGGTTCAGTGCGAACTTGCTATTGGTGTGTTGTAAGGTGTAAGCTGCTGTGTTGAAGGTGAATCCTCTGGCAACAAAATTTCATTTGTGTTCTTGTTTGAAGTTTTACACCTGACAAAAAACCGAAATTATGCTGTTCTCAAATGTTCAGGTAAATAATACATGCATGAGCAAACAGTCCAATCATTTTCTGAGGAAGGGCTGTCCTCAAAGTTGTAAGATACTTTTGAGAAGAACTATCAGAAAATAGAAGAACAAAAACTTAACTTTTACATACATTAATAGAAAGAAAAGAAGGGAAGAGACATCACAGACACAGCTGTATTTCTTTGATAAAACATCCCTACAGTTTTTTTTTCCATTTGTGGGTTTGGTGTACAATGCAATTAGATGGGGTTTAAATATAATTGTCTAATAGTCTTCAGTCGTCTTCATACATTGAATTCTTCCCAGTAAGAATTATTAAAATAAGAATAACAGCAATCTTCATAGTGCACCTTACTCAAAGCAAAGTTCGGAACTTAGGAGCAAAAGGGCTACTGAAAATTCATTGGGTCTGTATTTGCAAATTGGAAACAGTTTTGAAGAATTCTCTTATTATTGTTATTTATTTTTTTTTACACCAGTTACTAGGTATAATGCTTATTCTGGATGGCCACAAATAACAACTTTTCAAGCAATGACAATAAATTAACTAGACTTGAAAACAGATATATTCCTTCCTATTTTTGACTTCTGTTAAAGTTTGTTTACCTCTTTCTTTACATGCTTCTGCCTCTCTCTTGCTTATCTTACAATATTCAGGAATATTCCAATAAATTTAATGGAATCAGAAAGGAATTGGCAAGAAAAGAGGTAAGATTGCAGTCTAAGGAGTGTTTATATTTGGATCCATACATTTCTGAAGCGAAAATTTAATATTTACCTAGATGAATAAAGCTGCCAAAGTGTTAATGTCTACACTAGTTTTGGAAGAAACTGACTTCTTTCTTAATCTCTAATCTGCTTTCAGTAGGAAATTTGATAGGAAACACCTCTCCACAATCACTAATTGTTCTCCAATAACTTTTTGTTCAGTAGGGCTGTTTAATTTTTTTCTATTTTGTTGT